>RJWT010000898.1:0-55720 GCA_004365215.1 Cuniculus paca
CCTGGACCTCATTAAAAATTCTTGCCCTGTCTTATTTCTTCAATGGATAATTTAAAATAGAAATCATAAATATAACACCTCATTGTTTGTATGTAGCACCTTACTTCCAATAAATGGTGTTCTTTCAGCTGGCCCACCCACACTGTACAGAATAGAAGTGTTTCTACCTTGGGCTCCAACATCAGTTATTGACAGGAGCCTGGCTTTGTGCCCACCCACACTGCACTGTCAAAGGTACAATCCGGAAGATTGCTAGCAAAAAGCACGAGGCTCATGTCCACTGAATGCCCCTTCAGGTGAGGCATTTTAAAAAAAAAAAAACTCATCTGTATATCATACATATCTTACTTTATATTTGACTATATATGTAACTTAATATACATTTTTTAGCTATTTTTTTCAAAACCAAAATGAGATATTATCTAATTCTGGTAAGAATAGCTGTTATTGATAAACCAAAAGATAAACACAGGAGAGGATGTAGAGAAAAGGGAATACTTGTACCCACTGTTGCAACATAATTTAATATGGTCACTATAGAAAATGGTATGGAGGTTCCTCAAAAAGAGACAAACAGAACTACCATATGACCTGGCAATCCCACTGTTGAGCCCAAAAGGAATTAAATGATGTCAGAAGTCTGCACACCCATGCTTATTATAGCACTATTCACAATAGCCAAGAAAAGGGAACAACCTGAAGGTCTATCAACTGATGAATAGATAAAGCAAATGTGACATATATCTGTAATGGAATACTATTCAGCCATAAAAAAGAATGACATTCTGTAACTTGGGACAACATGAATGGAACTGGAGATCATTATGTTAAGTAAGACAAGTACACATGCTCTTACTTATATATGGCATCTAAAGTAGAAGTTGAGATTTGATTCTCCCTGGAGTAGCAGGCCCTTTCATGTTGTTAGTAGTAGTTGTATTAATATTAGTGGTAGTAGTAGAATAGTCACAGTAGTAATAGTGACTACTATTATGTATTAAACTTCTACATGGAAGCCAGTTACAGCCAATATCTTACTTTATCCTCACAAAAAATTTAATAAGTATTACTCCACCCTCTTAGTGACTTAAACTAGAGCTCAGACACAGAACTTGGCCAAAATTACAATGGGAAAAAAGCCTCTTAGATTGTTAGAGAATCTCTCAGAAGACAAAGTATAACATTTTCAATGTTTTTTAAGTATGACAGATCTAGCTAGAAATAGTAACTTTGGTACCCCTCAAATGACCAGAAAGCTCAAATCCAGAGTCATCAAATGACAGAGTTAGCATTACCCACACATGAACCCCATGGTAAGTACCCCATAACCAGACCATGATTACTGAAGGACAACACAGCTACCAGTGAACCAGAAAAACACCCATCCATGCAGCAAGAAAATGAGATATGAGTCTGTTTGGCCTTAGCTTTGAACAGAGCAGAAAAGGAAAAAGAAAAAAATCCCCCTTTCTATTTCTAATTATCAATCTGTACTTTTCTGGGTTTGGAGCCTGAATATACACAGCCAGTGTGACTAAAAGAAAACCCCAAAAATCTAAATCATCCAAGTTGGTGATACCTTCAGGCACCTGGCAGAAGTAAATTTCAATCTTCAATCTAGAAAAAAATACTCTTAAACAGGACCTACAAGAATTCTTGCATATCACGTTGCAAGAAAAATGCATTGATTTTTATAATTACAAAAAAAATTAATTTTAAAAATCACTAAACATAGAAGTTTAATAAGCCACCCTGAGTGAGAGACAACAGAAACAAACTCTCTAGAATCAGACCTTTAAAAGCCAAAATTACTCAAAGTATTCAAGCACAGAATATAATATTAGTATGTTTAATGCATTCCATACATGTGGGACAAGATTGAAAGTATCACAAAGGAGCATTTGAAACATTTCAAAGGCAGCATATGAAAAAGAGGCCAAATAGAAATTTAGAAATAAAGAATATGATCGATAAAATTGGAATTTCAAGGAAAAGCCTAAACATAAAAAGAGGAACTGGAATTCTGAAGCGGTTTCATAGACTATAATAGCACAGGGGCAAAGGAAGAAGCAAAGAAAGTCAGAAATGCAACAACAGTCCAGAAAATATTGAGCAAGATAAGGATAAAGAAATTAATTCCTAAATAAACCACAGTGAAACCACAGAACAACAAAGACTTTAGATTTTAAAAGCAGTCAGAGGGAACAGGCAAACTGTCAATAAAAGGAAAGAAAAGTTGGCATTTGAATTCCCAAGAAGAGCAGAGAAAATTAGATGCATTAATATCAACAATCTAATAGAAAATAAGTAACAGCCTAGAATTAGAAATGAGGAAAGCTATCTTTCCAAAAAAGAGGGGACTCAAAGAAACACAATTACTAACACAAACAGAATTTAATACCAGAATATTTTCATTTTAGGAATTTTCAAAGGACTTATATTTCATTTCATTCATTTATTTATTTATTTTGTACCGGGGATCGAACCCACTTCGCACTTGCAGGAACTTACATTTTACAAACAAGAAAATGATCACAGAAGGTAGGTTCAAATTGCAGGTGAATCAATGGGCAAAGATAAAAGTAAACATATGGATAAATCTACATAGGCATCTGTAGTATAAAACAACAATGTCCAGTTTATGATTTTTTTAAAATCAAGAGAGAATTAAAATACTTGGATGACTGCATTTAAAATTTAGAAGTGACCAATTGAAATTCAGGAATTTTTTGCATCTTATACTGTTAAGAAAAATCTTAAATCTTAAACATATCTTAAACATATTGAAAAATCTTTCAATTATATTATTGTCAACATGCATATTAAAATTTCTAGGCTGACCACTAAAAAACTGGCATATAATAGAACAAAAAATAAAATTGAGATGGGGTAAATGGAATCAATGCAAAACAAGCAGAGAGGAAAAAGAAAATATGAAAAGGGTAAATATTATTAGAACAAACCCATAGTAGTGAATCTAAGCAGTTTTGTTACTACAAATCGTGTGAATAAACTAAAACCCCCAATTAAAAGACAAAGACAATGGGAGCAGTACTTGGCCTGGAAGGAATAGTTGGTCTAAGATGAGAAGTGAAACAAGTTCAAAGGTAATTATTACGGTTCATATCTGATGTCCCCCAAGAAGCTAATGTGCTCAGAAGCAGGACGTTTGGGGAAATGCAACTGACTTGCTGTTAGAGGGTGGGGTCTAGTCAGAAGAAGCAGGTCACTGCAGGCATAAACCAGTCGTATCACCTGGGCTCTTCCCTTGACTCTGTGCTTCCCGACTGCTATAACACCAGCAACTTTCCTCTGCCATGTCCTTCCACTATGCTTCTTCTGCCTGGAGCCAACCATGCAAGGACCCAAAATTCTAAAACATGAGCCAAAATAAATCCCATCCTCTTTATGTTGCTGGTGTACGCTATTGCATCCCACCAAGACGGTAACTCGGGCATCAAGTCACAACGCGCTTAAAAGCTTTAGCTATGACTTCCTACTTTGATGCAACCGTCTGTGCTGTTGAGGCATGGGGTAGGCAACTATCGTTTTTCATTGTAAGACTTCTATTACTATTTAAGTTTTTGTTTAGTGTATGCATTAATTGATAAAATTGTGATGTTCATAAAGAAGAAAAGAATCAAGACCAGTCCTTCAGTTTTGGCTTGAGTGATTATATACGAGTATTTTAAGGAAATTATCATCTTGCTTATCCATTCCTATATTGTTTGATTTGGGAACAATAAGTTTATTTTATAATTTAAAGAACTGAAAAATAAACAGTATTATAGATTTTTGAGTCTGGAGAAATCTGAGAAAGGAGTGTCATTTGAGGATTAGCGTGCACGTTGGCTGGAGAAATCAAGAAGCAAGGACTAAAGTCAGAGAAAACAGTTGGGACAATGGAATAACTGGGTGGACCTATGTGATAAATCTGAGATAGAAAAGATAAATCCAAAAGGAAAGGAGTGACGGCTTGTTGCCTGTTCTTGTTCCTGCAGGTCAGTGGTAGTAAAAGCAATTGAGTGAAATTGCTGAAAGGAGCAAAAATTACTTAATGACGATGCTAACTGTGCCTGCTCTCGTCTGCTCATTTACTGCACACTCCAGAGCATTCATAACAAGTAGCGCTCCCCCGCCTGATATCTTCCTTTGTTGTATCCAGAAGATAAAACACCACTGTGTCCTTGAAAGTCTCCCAACACATAGTCAATTTGATTGGAATGAAAGAAAAGGAATGTTCATCTGCATGTTCTTTCAAGGATCCTCCTCGATCCTGGTCCACAACATCAGAGCATCTGGAATAAGCTTGGACTTTCAGATAAATTGTTGGAAGGGGCAGGGAAGGGCAGCAGTTATACCATGGGCTTCTGAGTGGGGCCAGAAAATTGTCCTCTGTCCCCTGGACTTGGCACTGCCTCTAGTCACATTGCACAGTGGTTACAGATGAAGCGTTGGGCAACCAACGACAAGAAGCCAAGTGCTTGAAAACAGAGGCACGTTGCTCATTTCTAGTGACACAGATGGCATCTGAACAGGCCATTCCTAGGTCTTCTGGAGCTGCACTTGTGTGCCCAGTGCAGCCACTTAACCTCTGAGCCTTCATTCCCTCATCTGTAGGAAGGTGATGACACCAGTGGACTTGCTGTGACAATGAGATGGCAAGATGACACAGATGTCATACCATGTGGCCCTTGGCCAATGTACTGACTTAATACTCACCTTTTAAAATTAAAATTTTAAAGAGATAACAGAGAGAATTTTTCCATTTCTAGAGAAATGCTGGTAATGTAAGAAGAGGTAAAAAAGAAAAATTAGGTTAAAATCAAATCTATAGTATAGAACAAATAGGGATGAGAGAGATGGAATCTTTGATTTGGAAAATAAAAGGCTGGTCTAGTACAGAAATTAGGTTATCAGTGATCAAAATAAAGCTGTCAGGAGGGGAAGCTGAGTCCTTGCAAGGGGATCTCAGGATTCTGAGGCAAAAGCAACAGGACCCAGGTCAGGCATGATTTTAGTTCTGAAAAGCTAAAGGTATTTGTTGACTAACGAAAAAGTAGACAAGTGAATGAAGAAGGGGGCAAGGAAAGAAGGAGAGAAAAAGGGAAAGAAAAAGAGGGAACAAACCCTAGTTTGAGGCAGGCACCCTCACCTGAGGCTTTCCCTGCCAATAATTCATCTACTATGATGCAAGACAGGGTCCTGAGCCTGCAGGCCACTTGTCCCTTTTTTACCCAGAGTCCTTTCTGAGTAGCCAGCCCTGGCTCCATGCCTTGGTGCCACACAGCATTTCTGGAGATCTCAGCCCTGTAAACTGACCAAAAGGTTCAAAGTGTGGGCAAAGTGGCCTTCGCTGGCTTTGCTACTGGTGGATACAGAAGGACCTCGGACCTGGGCGTTTGGTGCCTGCATCAACTCCCACTGCCACACGGATCCGAAAATTGATGTTGGGAAACTTAATAATGAAGCAAGGAAATGGAAGGAGTTATTTATTTCCCCAAAGACAGTTTGTTCTCTTGGTAAACTGCAGTTTGTACTTTATTAATGCAAATAGCGATTGTGTCTTCTGATGATTAAGCTGCCCCTCCACCCCTGCAGACTTTGGCTATACATAGGACTCCTTTGTTCCGTCTTGCTGGGCAATGCTCGCAAACAGAGCGGGGAGACGCCCCCATGTCTTCCCCCCAAGTAGGCTGTCGCACAAACAAGCTGCTTTATTTGTATTGCTCTACAGTCACAACTTCTTCCCCTGAGTGTTTATAGATTCTGCCATCTCTGGAACCTCAGGACCAAGATTGATGGTATTTTTATATTTGTTTGAACATGCGCACTTAATGCGCTTGGTTAATTGGAATAATTAGTAGTCTTTTCATTCCAAGGCCGTTGCTGAAATTAAAACTGGGCTGTTGTTTCTTTTAATGGACTAACTGAAGAATTCCTATTTTAAGAGTGACTCAGGCAGGACTGGTGAGGATGATGTCCACAGAGGAGGAGGCAACCAGGTTCTGAGGATCTGGCATCTTTGGGGAGACATCCCAACATCGAGCCCTCCAGATTTCTACCCATCAATGATCATAAAATCAAGGGCTTTCTCGAGAATGCAACGGGATCCCATGACGGCTTTTACCAGGACAATAATCCTGAACAGGGTCTGCCCCAGGGCCACCTTGCCAATGTCACATGTGTGTGAAGCTGTCAACAGATGATGTGACCAGGCTGGACAGCTCCACAATGTGCTTCAGGCCGGTGGGCAGGGACAAAGCCGTGCACTGCCCTGCTCGTGTTCTGAGCCCTTTCTCTGCCTGCCACATTGGTCTACATCCTTTTCGACCAGTGGGGGGCAACTTTGTGGCTTCTGCGCAGGAATGGCAGAACTGGTGGCAGCAGGAAGGCTTTCGGGCAGTGGGATGGCTTCCATCAGAGCCTGGGGTCCTGGCCCCGCCACTTGTCCCTGGGCACACCTGAGCCTCAAAAGGAACTTAATCATAAAGGCCTAACTGCTGTGACAGAATTTCCCAGATCACTTTCTCAGGTCTGGGGCTGAGAGTGATGGCTGTTGGCAGCCATGGGCGGTGGGCTGTGGTGGTAACTCTGTTGCCCCATTCGTGACACTTAACAGCAGAGTTCTCTGGGATAGCTGCATTTCTGTCTCCACAACCTTGCATCCTCACAGGATTCCTCTATGAACTTTCCAGTTCCTGTCTCTCCATGGCTCAAGTATCATCAGTCAATAACCATTCATCTGCAGAAACACTTTTCACATGGGAAGAATTGGGTTTTTACTGATGGCAAATGTTGCAACAAACTTCCGTGCCCGCTTGGAGCCAGAGCGGCATTTTGTCAGGCATAGGGCACTCATGTGGTTCCAAGCGGGTCTTTGGGGTATGGATGCAGTCATAGTTTGGGGCACAGGTTCTGTGGCAAGCAGGGGAGGAGAGAGATTTCCCATGATCAAAATTTCCTCAATCAAAATGAAGAATAACATTTTTAATATCCCCATAGTTGCGTCGCACTTGATATTTTTCCAAGCTTTCCTTGGAATCCTAAAATGAAGGCAGGGCAGATGTGATTATTTCCATGTTCTGAGTCAGACAACACCATCCCACAGTGGCTGACCCCAGAGCAAGGGCTCAGCTGATGAGTCGAGAAAGCGTCCCATGAGGAGGAGACGTTAGCAGCCCTGGGAGCTGCTTGCAGGGCTCACAGAAGCTTGCTGAAGATCAGGAGAACTTCCAAAGCTAACCTGTCACGAGGTTCTTTTTCCTAATAGAAGAGTGTGACCAACACGTCCAGACATGGTGCTCATCTCGACTTAGATCTCCTGTTACCTGGTGCAGACGCAGGAGTGTTTAGTAACATGCGTCATTAGCATATGGTGTGTCCCACAGAGCATGACTGCCACAATTAACTGTCCCCATCTAGATGACACAGCAGTAATGCTTGTGGGTCCCACCCCATAAGCCTGTGGACCAGTTGAGACCTGGCCCAGCCTGCACTCCTTGGAAGCCAGCCTTACCACCGGCCCTGGTTAAAAACGAGAACTGGGGGATGAGACAGGAACTCGACAGCCATCTAGGACTCCTGCCCACCACTGCCATTTTGCTAGTGCAGAAGCCCCCACCTAAAGATGGTGCAGGAGCTGGGCTGGAGCGGTCCAGGAAGCCAGACCTAGTGGGCAAAGTCACCCCACTTCCCCGTGGAGCCAGGAGGGCTTCTCACTCTGCAATGTCTCTTCTGCCTCTGTCACCCACTAACACCAGTCCGGTGCTCAGGCACTCACCTGTCAGTCTCAGTGAAAGGAGATTTTTCTACACTTGGCCTCTCCATGCTGGACAGGATGCAGGGGTCCACCCACGTGTTAGAGGGGCACCCACCCCGGGAAAGAACAGGCTGTGCGAGGAGCCTTTGAAGGCTGGGGTGAGCCCAGTGTCCTCGCCCAACAGGGGGCTCCCGACAGTCCAAGGCCGAGTGTGGCCTTGGGCTGGTCCTGGTTCTGGCACGTGGGACCTCTAGATCAGCTGGGAGGAAAGGTGCTGTCATTTCTAGGCCACCTGCTTCCGCTGCTCCCGTGCGTCCCTTGGAAGGAGCACAGGGACTTTGCTTTTGTCACTAATGCATTCATTCAGACTCCGTGGACCTCAGATCTTTTATATTGCAGCCCTAACTCTCCTTGGCTCCCATTTTAAGGAATGCTTTCCTGCCCATCCTTTTTCTCTTTCTCTTTCTTCCCGTGCTTTTTGTGTTTCTGCTTGGTTTGTAAAATGTCATGTTGCCTTCTACACCTCTATCAATTCTGGTGCAGTCAAGAACATGGAAGACAGGACCTAGATCAGTGATGGCGAACCTTTTAGAGATGAGGGCCCAAACTGCAACCCTGAACTCACTTATTTATCACAAAGTGCCAACGCTGCAATTAAACCTGAATCCTGAGGTTTTAGTTTAGAAAAAAAAAAAAACTCATATATTAACATCTTTTGTTTTAAAAGTAAAACAAATAACAAGCATGCCACAGGCTCACCACCTCTGGCCTAGACTGTGACCAGCAGCATCTGCAGACCTAGGGTTGTAGACAGTTCAATCCAGCAGATCTGCAGCGAGCTACCCACGCTAGACGCAGAGCTCTTCGTTTATATTTTCTTTGGCAAACAAAACAATTCATGGGGACTTTTTCTTCCTCCTACTTCCCCTCAGAAATCAACCACCTAGTGCTACTGCCTCCACCATTTGGCTGAGGAGGAAGTCAAACCACCAGACAGAGTAGTGGTGACTAATAAGGTCCTGTGTTTGTGGTGTCATGGTCTCCAGGACAGGCGCCGTCACCTGTACCCTCCTCGCCCTTTTAGCATCTCTGCGGTCTTCCTCCTTCCCACTCGGGGGTTGGGTCCTCTTGGGTTCTCTGATGAGGATCCCTGAAAGACTGCATTCCACATCCTTGTGGCCCAGGGCTCTATGCACTGGAGTTGTCCAGAATTAAGCAGCTATCTGTCCCAGACACCACAACTGGGCATGTTATGCGTTTTCCTGTATTCTGTAGTTTAAATCCATTATCTCGTGTAATCTTCACCATGATCTTACAGGAGAGCTATAAAAATCGGACTCAAGGAGGATAATAATTGCTCAAGGTCAATGGAAGATTCAAATAATACCCACCTCACCCCAAAGCCTGTGTACTATCCAGAAAGCCACCAAGTTTTCTTGGGGAGATAGTTTCTGACAGGGATATGCGCCATGTACAAGGACTTTCACCAGAGCCAGGCTTTTTCCTTGACACTGGAATTTGGGGAATTCTTTTCTGTCATTTTTCTGAAGCTTACAATCGCAGCTCTGCCCTTAGGAGAGCAGACCCAGAGGCCATAGGTTCCAAAGAACAAATAGTGCTCGTGGTAGAACTGAAACAACAAACTCCTCAGCTTCAGCCACATAACCCCAGAGCATGAGCTGCTCTCAAGTCTAGAACATTCATTTGTGGTTTCTATGTTGGCTCAGAAGTCCTAGCTTTCAGGATGTCCAGGGCTCCCCTACAGGAAAGGATCTCTTCTCAGGCATTTTAGAGGCAGAAAGAAGAGGTGTGCTGCAGCCAGTTCGCAACAGCTCAGGAGACCGAGTATGTGTGCATCCCCTGCCCAGCATGGGTTCTGTGATGCCACGTGGTAGCTTGAGCTTGGCCATGGTAGGAGTTTTTTACCTCACAGAAATCCACAAACACTACAAATGAGAGCTTTGTGCTTCCTCCTCCTCCCGCTCCTCATTCTACAGGATCCAGTTATTAAACATTTGCCAGCATTTGCAGGAACCCATACCATGGTAAACGACAGCAAAATACCCAGCTCACCTGGGGGCCCTGAGTGGCTCCCCCAATCCCCACTCGTCATGTTGTCCTCCCTGGACCACACCCAGTGAAGGGCCCTGTCACTGTGCCTACTTTGGACACCACTTGAGGCCCAGGTTTTCCCTTTTGCCTGGACCTCAGAGTAGACACCCTGGCCCCCAGAAAAGTGCCACCTCAAGCACTAGTGTGCCTGGTGAGAACTCAGGACCATGGCTCCATGCTGTGGAGAAGGAAGCCAGGAAGCCTCTCTAGATACCTGAAGGAGCAGCAGGAAAAGTCATAAAGGGCTTTGCAGAGGCAGGAAGTGGGGCTGAACCCAGAGCCTGCAAGTTTCATGGGTTTGGGGCTTTCTGGGTTTCTCCTCTGTGCTCAGAATGGACCACTCTGCCGAGGGTGCTCCCAACCGTTTGTCACAAAGACCCCAATTTCCTTCTCTCTCAGTTCCACAGTGTAGGTGGAGAACTGAAGCCCAGAGTAGAGGAGGAAAGGGGAGAAAGAAAGCAAAGGCAGAGACAAGGACAGGGGTGAACATAGACAGGGGCCCCGGTAGAGGGACCAGAGAGCAGACTTTTGCTTTGCAACCTGGAAAACTGAAGGAAAGCAGAGCCAATGTTGTTGCCATTTTGCAGTTCCGGGGGTTGAACCCAGAGCCTTCACACTGAGCTACGTTCCCAGCTCCCTCCTTTATGAGACAGGGTCTTGCTAAGTTGTCTGAGCAGAGCTAGAACTTGGAATCCTCCTGCCTGTCTCCCAGAGTACTGAGATCCCAGGCATACACCACCATGCCCAGCTAGAGCCACTGTTCTGCACTTAGAAACCATGAAGGCTTTCTCAGCTCAAATCCATTCTACACCCCACAACCAGGTGAGATCCCTAAAACACTCTCACCGACCATTGTCACAAACTTCCAATAGCCTTCTCTGGCCTGGTCACTAGCTTTGCACCCAAGTCCTGCTTCCCAAGCCGCTCGGGAAAGAGTCCTCTTCTAAAATGTGCAAGACAAGCCTGTGTCCTCGCTAAGGGGCCTGCAGGGGACCCTTCAACACTAACAGAGACCCACAGGTGCACACACAAGCCTTCCCTGAACCGCAGAATTTCTGTTAAATATCAGTAAGGCCTATTTTTGGGACAGCTAGAGAAATGGAATATATTACTCTTTAGCTTATTTGTTAAATATTTTATATGGTATTTTGTTATTTTAATAATTAAGTAACAGCTAAAGTTGCTTTATTGAAGTTTTCTGGGTGTGAGAACAATTTTTTTTTTTTTTTTTTGCGGCACCAGGGATTAAACTCACGACCTTGCGCTTGCAGGGCAGGCACTTAGACTGCTGAGCTAGATCCCCAGCCCATGAGAATGATATTTTGAACATATATGATGAGTATTTTGGTGCAAAGAATCATATCTGCAACTTTAAAATGATTGAGGCAAAAACCTACATATATCCAGAGAGAGAGAGAACTTGATGAAATGTTCAATGACCAATAATATAAGTGTAGAGTATTGTCAAGTTCTTTCGATTTTTCAGAAGCTTTGAAAATGCTCAAAATAAGTCTGATTAAAAATAATACAACAAATAGTTCCTAAGGTAGCTCATATCCTGTGTCCACCAGCATCAGGGTATCCCCAGTCACCCCAGAAGAGAGACCAAAGTCCTTCAGAGTCCACAGATCCCCATAGTCTGGCCCTGCCTCCCTCTTGACTTCCTGTCTTCCCACATTCCCCTACCTAGACACATTCTAGGCACACATCCTCCCCATTGTTCCAGGAGCCAAGCATGGGTACTGCAAGTAGAAAAACAGACAATAAATATACAATCAAATGAAGAGTAAAAGACTGGTTTGTGTTAGTGCAACAAAAAAAAAACAAACCATGTGCCTACCCCAGGGCCTTTGCACCTATGGCTCCCATTGCTTGGAACTTTCCCCTGAGTTAGCTCACATGTCCATGTTCTTCAGATTCCCAAAAAAGCATGCTTTCTTCAGGAAGCTTTGTCTGGGACAGGATGCAGCTCAGTGGTAAAACACTTTCCCAGCATGCACAGGGCCTTGGGTTCTCTTCCCAACACCACACACACAAAACCTTCTTTCATTGCAACCCTATTAAAGCTCTATCTCCACCCACTCCTTCACCTTTCTTTGCTTTTTTGTTTGTTTGTTTTGTTTGTCTGTTTCTGTAAAGTCCTTATCACAGCAGAGTATGATACTGTGTTGTTTTGAGTTTCCTTTTCATCCACCTCTGTTTTCTCTGGGATCTAGAAGAAGGCTCACACCTTTCACAGGGAGCACACGGAGGATGTACACACGAACACCTTGTCACGCATGTGGGGGGCTTATCTTGTGTCTGTCTCACCTCGCTGGTTACCCTTCCATGTATCCACATCTTCTGCCACCACAGCCACAGTCAACTGATTCTGACTTAATTTTGTTCAGGTCATTTCACATAAGGTGCTCCCTTTGGAAGGTGCACAGGAAGGATGCCCTGTTGTAATCCTGCTCTCCCGCTCACTGTCACAGGACCGAGGCCGAGCTGCTTCAGCTCCTTTGGTCACCACGCTGTGACATCATTACCTACCCAACTTTGTAAGATTGCAGCATTAAATAAGAGCTAGCATGTGGGTGCTTTATAGCTCAGATGCTCCACAGAGCTGCAAAAATAAGTCTGCAATCTTACCTCTGAGAGAGACTTAAAGAAAGTAAAGACCTCAAGTCCCATTAAAGGTACTCACTAAACGATCAATAGTCCAGTTACAGAAACGCAATTGCCTCTACTTGCTCTTCAAGCAGTGTCGTCCGGCCAGAGGACAGAGCCACGCTTCCCCTGCACTATCCACTGTGGTTGCCACGAGCCACCTGTGGCTGGGGACCTGCAGCCTGGATTCTGTGGGGTTTGCCGAGTTCATGGAGCGCTCTGCTGCCACGTGTGGCTGGAGGCTACAGTGCCAGATGGCGTGGCTCTAAAGCATCATCTCTTCAGATGTGCTTTTTGAAAACTCATTAGCCCTGACCGTAAAGCATCGGGAAGCCTGGTGATGGACAGCTTATAGTTTAAAGAATGGAATGAAGGCTGGGAGAGAGAGAGCAGAAAGGAAGCTTCTCTAGCCCGTGGTCACTCTGATTTTGGAAAAGCAAATGGAACCTTTGGAATTTCCTTATTTGCTGTGTGATCTTAATGGTGATGTTTAAGCTCTCCGAGTCTTGGTCTCTTCACTGTGAAATAGGAATGCCTGCCTCCTAGGGTTTTGTGAAGATTAAATTTAGGAGACTTGTTAAGGATGCCCACTACCTCACACAGGCCCAGCACAAAGCGAGCTGTGAACCCTCTAAGCCCCAGACTGCTCCACTGCCTGCAGCCTAGTAGTTCCACCATGCATTCAGCCTCCTGAATGCCCTGCCTCACCCGAACTGCTTTCTGCAGATCTTTGGAGCTCCCAAGTCTCCTCACTGGAATCCACACAGGAAGTTCCCTCCTTCTGGGGTGTGCACAGGTGCAGAGGCTGTAGGCTGGCCTGGCAGCCTCCTCACCAAGGCCACAGCCCCTTGGTGGGGTTTCTCTGCACTGCCATCTCCTCTGCAGCTGGAGGAAAAGTGCAACATGATGTCTCGAGGGATCCAGCCCCCTGAATCCCTGGACTGTAAAGCCCCAGCTCCTGCCACGGGCCCCTCTGCACCCACAGCCACCACAGAGGGAGGCAGAGCTGGACGTGTGTGACGGCATCAGCCACTGGGAGTAGAATTGACCAGGGAGCCAGAAGGAGACTTTTTATTTTCTACTGTATTATAATTCAGAGCTCTGATCTTTAAAGAAAACTTTCTAAGAAATCAGAAATCAGAAACTGATTCAAAAAGAAGAAAAAAGACTAACATGACTTAAGCACATGGCTTTACTGGGAAATTGTCACGTTGGAATTTGTTGGAATTAGTTGGTTTCCCTTTCTTAACAATGTCTTGCCTTGTTTCTTGAGCCAGCATTTTCCCTTCTGGTCACCCCAGGTACTCTGAGGTCCCTTGGAGTCTACTCCATCCTGAGGGTTAAGGCAGGAAATACCCACCGAGAGTGACAAGGTGGCTCTGATGACAAATATTTCACATCTTCCGTCTGTGGGACAGAGGGAGGAGACTTGGGACTAAGATGGGGAGACACGGGGACACCAACATAGAGCCAATTTTGGGCAAATCTTTTTAATATCTCCAACCTCCGTGTGGTCACTGGACTTGATCACTGCTAAAGGCCCTTATTTAACATCTTGAGATAATATTTACTAAGTGCTTACCTTGTGGCAGGCACCATGAAAAGCCCTTTCTAGGAATTACTTTATTAAGAAAGGTCCCAGGAACCACCGCGCCCACTGTGCACGTGAGGAGGATGAGGCCGGGTGATGTGCAGAGTCCCTGGGCCGGCAGGTGGAAGATGGAACTCTAGGGTCAGCAGGGCGCCCCCAGGTAAGGCTGGTCCCAGTGTTCCCTCCCCATACCTGATACCCAGAGGCTCCAGAATTGGCTTCTTTGCTCTCTAATCTGCCTTAGAAGGGACAGTCCTGACTGCATTCCTATGCACTGTCATCAGCTACTTACAGTGGCAGGAACAATAGACCCTTTCTCTGTTGAGCCTCCGAGTGACAGCAAGGTGGCTCTTCCAGCCCTACAGCCCCCAGGTGCCCTGGGAAAGGTGAGACTCCTACCACCCAACTCTTCCCTGCAGGCGTTGAAACTGTCACATGCCGTGAACTGCCATTTCCCCTTTAAAGGGTCCCATGACTATGGGTTATTTGACATCTACTTAGTTCATCACAGGACTCAAGACAGCAGCACGTCGTGACTGACTTCTGTTGCAATGTACTAGAGATTCATCTTCCTGCCAAGCACACACTTTTTCCATCACTGCGGTGTTCCTGCCCTGGGGTTTCGATGAAGTGGTGTCACCCATGCAGGGATGCCTCTTCTCCCCACACACCTGTCCCTGGTGCTGGAATCCTGAAGTGGACACCCAATTTTACCAGCAACAGAGAGGTCTCTGAGAATGGTCATTTGTAGGAGGTAACATTGCAGAGTGGATGAGATTCTGGGTTTTGGAGCCTGGTAAGGTGAGCATCAGGGTTGCCCACTGTGACCAGCTGTGATCACAGAGCACCCAGAGGGAGCCTCCCCCCAGGAGTGGAAGTGACCTTCCCCCCAGGCCAGACTTAAAGAATCTGCACCTCTCATGTTTGTGTGCCTCTTGGAGATCTGTACCATTCAAGAACTCTGATGACCCTAGGACCACCATGATGTGAGGAAGCCCAAGCCTGTCATGTGAGAGGAGGGGCTGGATGGGGAACCCTAAGAAACTCAACATGTGAGGGAAGCCATCTTGGATTCTTTACCCCCACCCCAGCTGAATGTGCCAAGGGATCACTAGCTGGTTACCTGCCTGGTGGAACCCTGCCCAGGTTCTGACCCATAGAACTGGGTCATGAGCAATGACACGGTCATTGTTCTAAACCACTGAGCTGTGGCGTCATTTGTTAGGCAACAATGGATAAAAGAGTGCAAGATATGAGTACCAATCTCACAGCCCAGCTGTGCCGATCACCACTGGGCAACTGACTCAGATGGCCAGGAAGGCAGGGTGGGGAGGACAGGAGCTTCCTATTCCTGGGCCCTAAGAAATGCCCTACATGGGACAAGACCTCTCCTTTCCTGAAGCCTCCTAACTCAGTGACTTTGGGGAAATGGGCTGAGTGTGGACCAAAGCCACCTGCTACAAGCAGAAAATGTCTCCAAAGTCCTCCTTTAGCCTTACAATTCCTATGAACTTTATACTGTATTCTGTAGCATATTCATCTGTATTTAAATATTTTTAAATGGTCAAAATTCCTCACCTATTAAATTTTGTAACTTCACCCCAAAGTCCTTAAGTAAATAAATACCCCACCAAGGGGGTCATGTAAGGACTGCACCTCTGTCTACCTACCCCAGACACAGGACGGGATTTCCTTTCAGGGTCCAGCCACCCATCTCCAGCAACCAGAATGGGTCTGGGCTCCCCACTGCTAACCCATTCCAGCTCAAGGTCACCTGACTGACAAGGAACCAGACTCAAAAGAGTCTACCTCTCTCCAGATGCAGACTTGGAATAACCCGCTTGTCTCTGTACCTCCTCCAGGGCCCACACACCCGAAGGCACAGTGCTTGGAAAGCAACCCGAAGAAATTCTCAGTCTGTCTCAAACATGCTTAAATGTTCCCTAAAATTCTTTCTCTCCCACGGCCAATTCACATATACATCTGTAGCCTGCGTGCATGCATTGATACTTGGAACAACACAGAGGAAAGCTTCTACTACAGTTTGCCATTGGAAATGACTACCTGACAGACCATATGGATTGGAGCAGACAGGGGGCAGTCAGTAGCCCGAGTTAGGGCTGCTTTGAGACCTGAGTGAGTACACACTGCATCCCCACTTTGCCAAGGGGCTTCCCCATGCCAGGCTCAGGTGTCCACTGCAAAAATGACAGGGGTAAGATGCCTCCTGGACGGAGTGGTGGGGGCCAGACAGTGAGGATGCCAAGAACTTTCCAGTAATCATCAGCTCACAGAAGACTAAAACTGGGTCTCAGAAAGAGTAGCTAAACCACCAGAGGGTCTCCTCCTATCTAGAAAGGCCACCTGTGTTACCATGAGATTCCAGACTCTCTCTGTCCCATGCCCCAAACCTGGCCCAGGATCTCTGCTGCTCCCCAAAGAATTCTTCTGTCTTCTCAATCCTATCTGGAAACACAGCCATAACTTATTTAAAATTGTGGAGCCCTGGAAAGACAAACCATGGAAACCAGGCTAGCTGTACCCATCAGGAGGTAGGAACAGGGAATGATTGCTTAGTGATTCAGGGGTCCAGTTGGGGTGATGGGAACATTTCAGAACTAGGTAAGTACTAAATGCCACTGAACTGGTCACTTTAAAAGACTTGATTTTATGTTTGATGAATTTCATTTCAATTTTCTAAAAGGAAAAAAGTTCTCCCAAGAAAGAGTATAAATGCTTCCAGAGTCCTCTCTACCAGCGCACGTTTTTCTCTGGGGCTCAGGTTCCTCGTTTACCAAGGGGAGCCGTGGGGAGAAGGATTGGTCCAGTCCCAGCAGGGCACGAGCTGCAGATGATTCTCAGATGGAGGAAAAAGGCCAGTGGGCTAACATTAACTGACCCTCTACCATCCCGATTTGGTAAGTGACTGAACGTGTCCTGTGTCCAGGTTCTGTGAGTTCCCACACATCATAGGAGACTCTTGCAAGGATCCCATAAAAATGATAGTAAGGCACATGACAAGTCTGGGGAGCAGTATATTTGAATCCTACAACTTCATTTCTCCCTCAACCACAGAAAGCAATCGACAGTTAGTGCCTACATCAAGCAATGCAAGATTCTTCATATATGATTTTTATCTCAGATTACCCTTTTGCCAACTCGTAATAAAGAGAAGAGAGAGTGCAGGGAGCAAACACTTTACAACTCCAAAAAGAAAATGAAAGGAATCCCTTCTCCCTTCAACAAGTGGATCTGATGCTTAGAAAATTATCTTTTGGGTTGAGGAATATTTTGACTTTGTGTGTCTCCATAAACACTCTTTGATTTTTCTCTTTTTATAGAAAGCACATCACTAGTCTCTGAAACCAAACATGTTTTTGATTGAACCAGACTTGCATTTCTATCTGAAGCTCATTTGCTAGCAATAGAACTGGCTTTCTCATTTACCAAGATCAATGTTGACCTGTTTCCACCTAAATTTTATAGATGTCAGAAAAAGAAACTGTTCACGACCCGGTGGTGAGCCCTGGCCTTTCTCAGTCACACTTGCTTGCATTTTTGCAACTCCTTTAAATTCCCCTTGTCACAAAAACTAACAATAAGGTCAAGTATTTCACTGAGAAATATTGAATTATTATCCAGCGTTGTCAAACAGCCAAGAACCTACGAGAGCTAACCATGAAATGTAGAAGAGCGCGGCTTAACCTCGGGCCTTCCAGTCCTGCCTCCGTTGCACAGAGAAGGGTTTTTGGCACTGCGGGTGCAGGCAGGGAGGGGGTGGCCAGCTGAAATGAAACTGGACGGCTCACAATCACGTCCAGGCTCCCGTCCCTCAGGGGTGTCTCATTGCACTGGCTTGCCGCTGCAGAGCGCCAGCTTTGATTTTTCTTGGAGAGGGCGCCAGGTACCCTCACATCTCAGTCATGCCAGCAGCAGGAGGCTGCCGAGCTCTCTGGATCCCCTGGCCATATCCCTGTCCATCAAGGCTAATTTCTGTGACAACATAAACTTCACTGTGTAGCCAATAAACTCAAACCCGATGGAACTTGATGTGGCCAGGAAGGAGAATGACAAACTGGCAAGATGTCAGGGCTGGAAGTAGAACTCATTTCACCAGCCAGTGGTTTGGGAGGCGTAGAGTTGGATTTATGTGTGTGTGCATGTCTTTTATTTGTTCTAATAACTTAAATAAAGGTTCCATTAATCAATACACTGACTGTCACAGGGACAGAAATAGATACAGGGCCCCAAAATGAACCTCAGGAAAAACCGGACCGCTCTGTGACTTCCACCCTGTCCCGAGGTGGCTCAAGGCACAAGATCCTCTCTAACTTCAAGGGATCTGGAGAGGGCGCTCAGACAAGAGAGGGAGGAAGAAGGAGGTTGGATTTCAGCTAGGCAGGGACCCCAGTCTGCAAGGAGGCACAGCCCACAGATGGGAGACGAGGGATGCCAAGAAAGCACCCCAAGGAAGGCTCCTGCCCTTTAAGCAAGCTGCAGAGCTCTAGGTGAGGTTTTAGTGGTTCCAGAAAACTCCCCTTGAAATGCAAATGCACTCACTCCTCAAGGGGGAGAAACAGGTTGACTTTATAAAAAGGGAGGTAGGTTGGCTGGCAGGGGATTAGGGAGAAAGGAAGAGACCCTGTGAGGTCTTTTGGGGGCACAGTGGGGCCTCTGATCCTACTTTCAAATCTTATTTAGGGTCTGTCATAGGCACACTTCTCGTGAAGTTCTTGGAATGTGTAACTACCCAGAGTGTAAACTCAATGCAGCAATTTGTGATTGTCGCCCTTTCTGGATGAACTCATAAGGGTCCTCTGAGCCAATATTATCCCTCCCTGTCCCACCCACACACAGCCTCACTTCATATTATGTGCTAGGCCAGCAGCTGGATAAAGTGTACCATGCTCTGCACGGAAACACTGATATATTATGCTCTCATCTCAACATCTGCTCTCTCTACATCCTCTTTTGTTATACATTCTTTGTATTTGATAACATAGGTCTTTTTCCGGTTTTTACTTATTAAATTTTATGCTGGAGTGTGGTTTCCCCAGGTAGGACACCTATGCCACAGAAATTCCCTCTGTGTCCCCAGACAGCCCTTGGGGGACCCCTCTTGTTCATCTCTCAGTGGACACCTCAATCTCTGTTGTTGTTTCTGAAAAGCTGTCACAGGGGTGCCATGTGAAGATGTTTGTCCCCGCCCCCGCACCCCCCCAGCACTGTGCTGCAGAGAGGAAGCCAGGTGGGCACCAGATCAGCTTTGGGCCCAGCATGGTAGAGAACTGCTGGCTCAGATCCCCCTCTTCATCTTCCTGTCTTTCCCAGGAGCTGCAGTCTCCTCGGATCTCTGCCCTTGGTTCATATCTCTGTTATGGCACCTGCTCATTGCACAGGAACAAATAAGTCTCTGTCTCTCTGAGCAAATGGTGAGCTACCTGAGCTTAGGAAATGGCTCATTCTTTCCCATGTCCCTATTGCTAGTTTAATGAATATCTGTTGATGAATGAAAATGCAACCCCTGCCTCAAGCAGCCTCCAGCTGGAGACTGTGAAGCAAGGCATTGACCACTCTTTTTCTCAAGCAAGGGAAGACTACAAATTCCCTCTCCTCTCAGTCCTCCACCTCCTGCCCTGTAAATGCCTTCCCATGTGTCTCTGGTCATCACCTGCACAATAATGGTTGTGTCTATCATTAAACAGGAGGTCCAGTGAGTAACTGTGTCATACATTTTGCCCAACAACACTAGGCTTCTCCTGGTGCTTTCTCACTGCTCTGTTGACATGGCTCTCCCCCTTTGACTTTTTAAATGGAAGAGACATTGGGGTAGGTAACTCAGATCACAAGCAGTTCAAAGGTCCAATTGAGATGAAAAGTCATTTTTGCAAGACTAAGCTGTTTTTATTTGACCCAATGGCTAGGACATCATGTTAATCATGTCAAGACAAGAATGTGGCCACATCTCTGCAAATGAGAATACAAAACAAGAGAAAGACCTTTCCATTGCAAGGCCATACATCTATCCTTTAGCACAGAGAGCAAGGGACCCAGCTGGAAAATCCTTTTTGTCTACTAAGGGAAAATCAACTTGAAATATGTTCCAATGGGAAGGTCCACTTAGTCCAGGAAAGAATAGCACAGATGCTTTTATAATGAATTTCTTATTTGCTAAGACAGGCTTAGAGACTAACTTCACCTATGATTTTTTTTTTCATAAAGTAATGTACAGCAAGTCTTCTTTACTAAGGTTAGAAAAGCATGGCATGGAAAAACATGTTGGAGATTAGTTTATGAAAACAAGTTTTAATGAATCAGTTTGCCTATGTTTATAACAAATGGGAACAGGTTTGTGAGAACCAGAAAAGTAAATGAGTGTAAGTGCTCAGCAAAAACACAATGTGGAAGATGCTGCAGCTATGCACAAAGCAAGGAAATGTGTTTTTCAGGAAGCCAGCGGGGAGCTGCTCTGAAACCAGCATCTTTGCCCTTGGCTTCCAGTCATCTATCCAAAGTGATCTCACATAAGTGATTTGACCTCTCCAGGATTTCATTTCCTCATTCTCTACAAAATGGACATTTATGCCGGCTTCATGAAAAACAATGGGCCCCATTCTACCTCTTGATGCTAGGCAGACTCTTAAAACTCCCCGTAACACCCCCATTCTAAAAGTCATTTCATATCTACAAGTAGGAGGCGCGTGGTCCCTCCACAGACCATCTGGCAGGCAGTTTATTACTGCCTGTATTTAAGGAGCAGGTCAAGAGAGGTTAAGTGGCTTGTTCAAGGTCACACACCAAGTTAGGAAGGGTGAAGGGTCTGGAACTCACATCTTTTTGTTGCCTCCTGCTGTCCCCCTTTCAAGATACCACTGGACCTCTTCGTGCAGAGCTAGCCATGGACAGGAAAGAGGAAAGGAGAGGTGAGCACAGCTTTCCCCCTTTGACTGTGAAAATCACCCACTTGTCAAACACCAAGCCACCCATACATGGGGTGGGAAGGAAAGGCGCCTGGCTAAATATAGATGCTAAGTACCTCACAAATACTCAAGTGTTTTGGGTAACGAGAAATGGGAAATGAAATTGACTATAAACAGAAGTCAAAACTATCTAAATGCTCGCTCCAAACAAATGGCTAACTTTTTAATCTCTGTTTTTGGTCGTTTTTGGCCATTTGCATTTGCTTAAGTGAAATAGTGGCATAGCCAAAACCTTTCTTATTGAGATGGGATGAGTTGAACAGAAATGCTTCATGGCACACTTCTTAATGGTGGCAGCCTTCTGCTCTGCCAAAGGTAGGTGTTCAGTAATTATTTGCTTCAGAAACAAGAACGAAGAGGCAGGAGCAGGGAAGAATGGTGACATCTATCACCGAGACATTGAGTAACACGATATATTAATTCCATATATAGAGAGAGAGATTTGAGACAATATACTGTAAAGTGCTATAAGATTGACAGAAGCATAACTATTCACTCAAGGTGATTTCAAGGATTCAGGACAAAGAACATGGTCCCAGCCTTGAGTTCCTCCTGCACTGGGGCAAAGGGCATAAAGTCTTGCCCCCAGAGGTGACCTTTCAGATTTGGGCCTTCAGATTCAATCTTGTCACCTCATTGCCCTGCATCTGAGTGATGTGAATGCAGAAATGGGGGTCAGAGTGCTGCCCTTTCCTCAGGGGGGAAGGAGGAGCCCAGAGCCCTGCATGGAAAAGTAAGAGTTGTTGTAGTTGACAGGAATCTCTTGGCTTGGGTCTTTCTCTTGTTAGATAAGGCCAACGTTACCAAATTAAGCTGAATACTACTGACTTCAGTAGCAGTGTTTACGTGTAACTAAATGGAACCCCTTGGAAGAGCACACAGATTGGGACTAGAATCAGGGGAGGGTCAGCCTTCCTGTTCTGGACATATCCATGCATTTCCCACACTTGGCTGATGGGATGTGATATTTGTGTTCCTTAGGGAAAGTGCTCACACCAAGCCTATTGCCAAACTCAGCTTCATGTTCAACAGGAAAGTAAGTTTAGAAAACATATAGAAAGGTACTGCTTTCAAAAAGCCATACTTTTTTAAAAAAGGTTAAGTCATATTTTTTAAAAAAGTCTTCCCCTCATGGCTCCAGCTCTGTTTCTAACTAATTGAAATTTTTATTTACACTTCTTAAAAATAATCACTTTAATTATTGAGTAATAATAGCAGGTACCACCTATTTTACATCTATTATGTGCCAGACACTTTGCAAGATATTTTCTATGTCATTAATTCATTTACTCCTCATAACCTCCATTAGATAGATGAGAAAGAAGATTGTGTGCAAACTTTTAGCTTAGGAACATTGTCTTTGGAATCGGGCAGATCTCGGCTTCAGTCCTAATGGCTGTGTAAACCAGGACAAGTCTGAACCTCAGTTGTCTATCAGTAAAATGGGGATTAAAAACAATACTAAATGCTCATGGCTTGCCGGGAAGAGATGAGTGAAATATAGAAGAAAAAAAAAATGCCAGGCATGGATGCCATTACCCCATGGGTGCCAGATCCAATTTTTCCCCAAAAGGAATCTGAAATAAGGACCTTCAGTGCCATTCTAAGAGGAGAACGGGGAATGTGTATGAACTTCATGAACAAGCGAAATTCAAAGAGAGCAGAGGAAGGAACTAAGGAACCAGGGCCAGCACTTGCTACACTGCAGAAGTAGGGAATGTAAAGATCTTGGAAGAAAGGTAACAAAGGGGGCTTCTCAGACCAGAGCCTCCCAACCTATTCCAGACACTCCTCTTCTCCCGCTGGCCTCAGCAACCAAGCCCAAGCCAGACTGGAAAGCTCTAGGCAGACTTCCTCCCTCCAGGGACCCTCCAGTCTCCCCAGGTGGCAGCAGGGTAGCATTCCCAGGTGGCACAGTATAGGGAGCCCCACGCCAGCTATGGCAATTCCTGGGAAAGAAGAACCCAGCATATTGCTCATGTGGCATGTTTCAAAAACACAACAGGACCTGACAGATTCCACGGACTGTGCCCGGGAAAGAAGGGGTGAGAAGATAGAACAAAGATGCCATTTTAAAGTACTGGCTCATGTTCAGGATTTCACTGTTTTCTATGGCAAGAAGCAAGTAAAACAATTCCTCCTGTCAGTGAGTATTTTTGCGCAGTCCCTGAAAGTCCAAGGACCCAGGGCTTTCCGAGTTTCCCACTCGGGCATCCTGAGACAGTGCTCTGGATGGCTTAGGAAGGGCTGGCTGCAGACAGTCAGGGGCTCATAGGCCCCCAGCGAGTGGTTTGGCCTGGGACGGGTGCAGGGAGGGGGGGACACACTGTGTTTGCAGCTCTGATTCTGTGATCTTCCTGCCAAACAGGGGTTTACAAAGCAAAACCCTCCCGAGGGTTGTCATACTTTCTGGGTTATTCTCCTGGTGTTCGTCTTAACAGGAATCAGCTGTTGGTCTTCTCACTTACCCAGCGTGTTGCTGGGGAGAAGTTAGCATCTGGTCTGGCTATTATTAAAAACAAGAACATCCTGCTCTGTTGGGAGGACAGAACCACTGGCAATAAAAGGACAGAGATCATTTGCATTCAGGATTCCAGAGATGCGTTTCGCTCCAATATCTGCCCTCCCTCCCTCCACCACTGGGTTCATTTTAAAATTTCCTGCCGTAGCCATCATTTGGTCTCCTTTTGCTGAAACAGAGACAGGGCGTACTTTTCCCTTTTACAAGGAGGCAGAAATCCCTGGAGCTGTTCAAAAGCTGATCCAGCCCCACAGTGTGATAAAGTTGAATTACCAGAGGAATTTTTTTTTTTTACAACTGCGGAAATGAAAAAGTAAACAAGACTGGGACTTGTACTGGTATTTAGGCTCCAGCTTCTTGTTGTTGTTTTTGTCTTTTTCTGTTTCTGAGCATTGAGCCAGGAGCCTGAAGGAACCATATAATATGAAAAACCCTGAGAGGTTTTATTAGCCAATAAAGAAAAAAAAAAAACTTATTTCCTATTAACCACTTAACTCCTTGCGAAAGCTGGGCACTTGCTTCCTTCCCAGATACTTCCGGCCTCTTATAGCCACAAGGACTACAACCGTGGTCCACCCATCTCTCCCTGCACAACCTGTGTTCATGTTTGTGTTCCAGAAGCCGTGGCTGAGCTCTGATTGAACAGCAACCTCTTCATCTCTTATCTTTGAAACCATCACGGAGACTTCCATAAAGAGACAAATTTTCTCTGACCCCAGATCTGCTATGCCAAAAACAAAAACACTCTAAATGCTCTGCTTACAAAAAGGAGTCAAGTCATTGTGATTTCCATGATTTTAAATGTTAAATGACTGCTAGAGAGAGCAAAACCAGGCCAAGCCATTGCAGGAGTATGGAATGATCCTCTTTGAGAAAAGAATGAAGAGAGAGAGAGAAACAGAAAGTGAAACTGGTTGTTTTGCAGCACGGGATGGATGGAGGTTATTTGGGGTTTTTTGGGTTTGTTTGTTTTTAAAGATTTAATTTAAGAAGGAAAGGATTTCAGAGGAGATCTGAATCATAAATATTACTTTATTAATACCCCCACTATTGTGTCACATATTTTGTTGTTAGGTTTTCGCTATTTTTTTATAAGTTTACGTATTTATATTACATATTTATGTTACATATTTATATTTATGTGTGATACTTTTGGATTCTTGGTACTCCCACCTCTCAAGCACACCCTCAAGTTCTGTAGCTGTGTCTGCATCTCTGACCCACTGGCCCCTCTCTCCTCCTTCCCTGCCCACACTCAGGCTGACGCTGGTACCCTGAGTGCTCTGGGAGATTTTCAGAGCACAAAGCCATACACAAGCTGGCTGCATTCTTACTTCTGCTGCTAATTTCAAACTGGTGCTGCAAGCACTACTGCTTGAAGGGCTGCGGTAGAATTTGATTTTTTTTTTTTTTTGCGGCACCGGGGATTGAACTCACAACCTTGCGCTTGCCAGGCAGGCGCTTAGGCCACTGAGCTAAATCCCCAGCCCTTGTCTTTTTGAGACAGGGTCTCACTATGCAGTTCAGGCTGGCCTTGAGCTCACTTTGTAGCCCAGGCTGGTCTCGAACTCACAACGATCCACCTGTCTCAGCCTCCCGAGTGCTGGGATTACAGGCGTGAGCCACCACACCCGGCTGAATTTGATTTTTTTTTTAAGCATTTTACTATATGTTCTTGATTTTCTGATGGGAACGTCAGGCAGGGGAAATTCTTCCCTACTGACTGTGTAGTGAGACACAATGACCTGGAAAGATAGAATCAGGAAGCCAGCCATGTTTGCAATGCTAAAACAGAACCCAAGGGTTTAAAAAAAAAAAAAAAAAAGGCACCAAGGGGAAGGACATTGCTGCAACTAGGTAATAAGAAAATGGAATAAGTTTTGGTAAAAGTTGAGTTCTAGAATTTTGTTTCCTCTGTTTTTTGAATGGCTGAGCATATGTGAACAGCAGGGCTGGACTGAGTCCCAAGTAGCTTTTGAATAAAGTTTTACAAAAATTAATAACCTCTTAAACATCAGCTTCCCCAGGCTCCCTTAACTGACGTCACAAGGAGCAGCCAGGATCCCTTGTCCTCTTTAACAACCGATTTCAAGATTGATTGCTTCATCATAGGCAGGAAAGTTTTTGCAGAAATTGCTGGAATAATAAAAACTGAGGCAAATCAATGCTGTACCAGGAGCATGTTCATGTAGGCAGTGAGCCTAGGCATTCTCTGAACAGCTGCACAGGGTCCCCTTTCCATCCTCTTCCTGCTGTGCTGCCCCCTGGAGGTGTGCATGCGCACACAGCAACTGCCTGGCAAGCATGAGGTCATGAGTTCAATTCCCAACAGCAAAAAAATAAAAAAAATAACAAAATGAGTGTCAAAGGTTGGAACCAAGAGGTCACTTGATTGGACTGCCTCGCTAACCTGCTTATCCAGGCAGAGGAAGTCCCTCTGTCTCTGCAGTGGCTCCTGGCCAGTTTCCGGGGGAATGACAATCGGTAAGACCCACTCTCGGGTCTGTGAGGGAGGGCTTCCTCGACATCATCCCTCACCCTTCAGACTGTTTTCAAATCCCATAAATATAAACATGTGGCTCTTCAACCACATCTGCAGATAATAACTTCAGGGGGCTTCCTGTTTACATGGCAGTACCCATTTCCCAGCCAAATAAACTGTAACGGAGAGCGAAGGTGTTTATTGGACCAGTCTCGGCTGGGATTGAGTTAACAGCAAACACCCACTCTTGCACAAATGTTAGATGGTTAAATATTTAAGACATTAGGGGTCAGAAACCTTACAGAAACTGCTTTCTTCTTCCACCTTCTTCATTGAGAAATAGCAGCTGTGATCAGCTTGGCCGGCCAGTTCTGACCACGCCCAGCTATGTGAGCTGCCCACTGTGTGGATGAGGAAGCCAGGAGCACCTCAGGACACACCCACGCCTCAGGGTCCATTGGAGAAGGGATGGAAAAGGTCCAGGCACACCGGCTGCTGGGAAGCCCTTCCATCTCCCGCCTGGGGACCTGTGTTAATGACTGCTGTATTTTTCAATCAGCCCTGCCTAAGAATTAACAGAGTCTCTAGCCCACTGATTCTCACTCAGTGGAGATCTTGCCCGCTGGGGACATCTTGAAATGTCTGGACTGGGAGGTCCTCTTAGCATCTGGAAGGTAGGTAGGGGCTGGCATGCTGCTAACCACCCTGTAGTGCTGGAACAGCACCCCAACACACACGCACACATACACACGACCTCAGGAGTTTTCCAGCCTGAAATGTTAACGGCACCAAGGTCTAGCACAATGTCTTTCTACAAGCCAAGAAGCTGAGATTCAGCAGTAAAGTGATCTGCCCTGTACTGTGCTGCTGGGCAAAACAGGGTCCAGAGATCTGTACCACCTCCGTGTGGATGCCTCTTAAAACCATGTGGGTGTTTGATTTTAATAAATAAATATATATCCTGGAAGAGTTGCCAACAGTGACTTCAGAACATCTCTTAATCTAAGAAATTAGCTGTTTCCAAGATTTCTCAGAAAACAGTGCCAAAGGATTAAGAATGAACAGATCCTCTTTAAATTATTTATACCTTGGTTTTCTCTTATAATAGGGAGACAGATCTTTGGTAAATAGCAAGGGATCTTGAGATGGAAACAGGGGAAAAGGCAGGAAAAGTATTGTTATGTATGTGTGTCAACTCTCCACAAAGAGTGTGATCATATGTACTGCAAACATGTACTAATATAAAACAAGAAAAAAGAATGCACAGACTCTCTGAAAAGAGGCCTGTATACTCTGGTTTCTCTTCAGACTGTATGAATATTTTACCTTATTTTTGAAGGACAGCTCTGCATGTCAGCATGATGTGGGCCACTGTGGCTGACAGATTCTCTGTACCCTGATTTCCTGGGTCCCCCATTTAGAATCGGGCAGGTCAAGGCATACAGAAAGCAAAGGACGGACAGAAAGCAATCTCTAGCCGAGGCCCTCAACCTTACTGCAGGGGAGGGACTTACCAAAAGTAAACAATGGCCAAGAAAAAGTATGTCCACACTATCATTATGCTCTCTAGTAGTAATCTTCTGAGGGTAGAGCCCTCCAGACTCAAGTCCAATTCTACTCCTCCCTAGGCTTTGGTTGTCTTTGTTCTTTAGAATCCAAAAGAGATATGGGAAGGAAAACAGACAAATGCCCTACTTCTCTGGGCTGCTCAAACTCTCCTGACTTTAACTGGGGTTCACTTACTGGGCCTCTGTATGTTCCCAGAGATAAGTATCATCAAAATCCCAAAACCAAGCAATGCCCAAGTGTGGGCAGGAGTAGGCATCAGACCAGAGGAAAAACCGCCGATGAGAAAAGACCCAATGTACACACATAACAAAACCAAAAAAAGCCATTTTATTGAAAATTAAATTCAAACTTCAAATTAATATTACAATCATGAGAAAAATGCCAAATAATTCAATTTACAATTGCAACATACAATACAAATAGTCCCTTTGAAGTTAAGAGTAAACTCATCCACATCGTGACCTGGGGCACAAAGCAGAATTTGTACAATATGTGCATGGGAAGCAAATCTTGGGCAATAGCAATTGGAAAAAATAAAAATGAAAGCTTGTATTTACACAAAATGCTACAAATATTTTTGTTCCACAGAAATCTAAGAATGGTAACGCATATCCAAAAGAAAGGGAATTTTATTCAGAATACCTAAGAAATTACTGTAAGTTATGGTTTTGGCTGATATATTTAGAAGTACTGCATTAAAAAGCAAACAATTATTTGTAAACATGAAGTAAACAGACAACTAAAAAATTCTCACATAGAAAGTATTTTTTTTCTTTTAGAAATGCATTTTCTTTTTAAGAACAACAAATTCAAGATTTGGAAAAAGCCATCTTTTATTTGGTTTGCAATTGTTCTTTCAAACACTGTGGGAATAACGGTTACTTTACTAATGCTGTAAAATTACCATGTTCAACCTAGATTTGGGGTCGATCCCTGTCCTCAGGAACGGAGGGAACTCCTTAAATCAGAACACTCATCTCCTCCCGTCTGAATCTACAATGCACAGTCAGTCCCTAATGGTGTGGCTTTCTTCCTCAGCCCACTTTTAAAGGGCCTTGGGGTGAAGATGAGAGTTTCAAGAGTGATCATCAGTTAATCCAATGGATTTCTCGCTTTCAGTTTGAACGTCATTCTACTCATCTAAAACCAAACTGCGGTACCTGTGCTGCAACTCTGACGTCGGTTAAAGTTTGTAAGACAATTGAGAGATCTCTTTTTTTAAAAATGTGGCTGTGTTGGTTACACTGTAAATTCCAGCAACATCTGTGTCACACCAAGAACCATGTTAATTTAATCCTAAGGAAGGAAGGTCCTAATACATGGTTCCCAGCAGTAGTAAGACTGCTTTGGTCTTGAAATCACAAATCATACACGCGACCAAGTACAAATTGAGGGAGAGAGGGAGGGGTGGAGAGATGGAAGGGGAGAGATTGAGAAGGAAGGAGAGAGAATATGAATATTAATCCCTAGGCCATAAAAGGGACAGAAATTTGTTCTTAAAAAAAATGTGAATTGCCCTATCGGGGCAGTTGGAGGGAGGGTAGAGAGAAGTGCTTGAATTTTTCCCAAGGAAAAAGACTTTTAAAGTGTTTCTGGGTTGCTGCCTGCAGCCACACTAATAACATCTCAACATTAAAGCATCCCTATAGTCACTTAATATGTGTACTGTAAACTTAAAAAAGCCCTTTTAACATTAAAAAATAATGTACAAATATAGTACCTTTTTTATTAAATAGGGTGCAGCTGGTACCGGTGGTAACATTTTTATGTCAATTAATTAAAATTGCAATGTGTTACCAGACACTGGCTTTTTTAAGTGCTGCTGAAACAAACACATATTTTATACTCACAAATAAATGGACAGTGGCATGCTTCTAGCCACTACACACAAACAATAAATAGCATCAACTACTACTTCCATCTTATTTAGGTAATAGAAAAGTGGCTTATTTATCTAAGCATACTTGGTATACAACCTTTAGAAGGCAAAGTATTTTTGGTTCATTTCCCCTCAACTTGTATTAGAAGGAGTCGGGATGAATTCTAAGGGAGACAGATGGTCACTGGACACACCTGGGTTTACTTGGTCCCATGTGCATGGTGGCCCTGAGAAGGAATCCAGTCAAGGGTGTATCTGGGGCCAGAGCAAATCTCTGCAGAGTTCTGCTCAGGAGAGCACAGAGTTCAGATGAAGTCACCTTGATCATCGAGGGAAGAGGGCATAGATTTGCCTGACGGGGTCATTACATGATCCTGGCTTTGATCAATTAAGGATGTACACTTGTGAATTGGCCGAGTGGGTACCAGGAGGGGCTGAAGAGCATCCTGCAGAAGGCTACATAGCTCAAACTCATACAGTGGTGGACAGGAAACTCCACACCCTGGCCTGCCTTTGATCCTGCCGTGATGTAAATGCAGATGTCAAAGGCCCTACTGGGTCCTCACAGGCTCTCTGTCTTCTCCCATCAGCCACCTGCTGGAACTGGTTGCTACTTGGGGTGCCTGACGGAGTCATTACATAATCCTGGCTTTGATCCCCCTAGGACAATCAATTACTTCAATGTGCTCCTTTACAGGCCAATTCTGGGGGAGCTGCAAGGGGAACTTGAGTAAGGCAGATTGGGGTTCCCTTGGTTTACTATGTGGTAAGGCTGGTCGGTGAAGAATCCATGGAGTAATTCTGCATTCCTGCACTATGCACATCACAGCTGATCCTTTACCACACATGTGGCTTTAAGCTATGTCCTCACTATGAAGCCTGGCGATTTTTAGTTTTGCTTAACTCTGAAACCACAGAACACTTTCCTGCAGTGGAATGATTCACTTGTGCTTGTCTTTTTAATATGACGAGAGTAATAATTATCCAGAAGAAATTAGGAAACCACATCACGCCAGCATTTTATGCTGAGAAAGGGCAACAAAACTGATAAAGGGCTAAGGGCAGTTTTTAAAATCCCTATTATTGCTTTAAAAGGCAAAGCTGTGTGGAAGCGATCGAAGATCTGAAAGAGCTAAACATAACATTTCCTTCATACATTACAAAAACAAGCTACATCTAAAATATTTGGAGATGGAAGTATTTTTTAAAAATCACATTGTGCCTGGATGAACTGAAATTGCTTAGCAATATTTCAGATATGGCTCTAGCCCACCAAAGAAATTTGTTATTTAATAAAGAGCACTTTTAGAGACCGAAGTCAACATATCAATACACTAAGAAATGTTTCAAAGGTCCAAATGTCATTAAATAATTATAAATATATCTTTAAAGTTATATGACCATTCACGTTAGCAAGTTACCTCAGATTTTACACATATTCATAATTTAAAAAAAAAAAGAAAACAAATAACACACAGCCAAACGCAAACACTATATATACCATTATGGCTATAATAAGGTATTGCCATTTTCAGTTTCATATAAAAGGAGAAGATGGGGTCTTAGGGGTGGGATTTCTTTTTTGGTTAAATGGGAAGGGGGGGAGTATAAAAAAGTAAAATAAAATAATCTATCCTGATCAGTATTTTTGAAGTCACTTTCTTAGAGAAGGACAAAGAAATCTGAACTACACAGTTCACACAATTAGCTGCAGCAAGTCTGAAACAGAGGGTGACCTGGCTGTTCCGCATGCACAGTGCCCGAAGGACAGCATCCGCCCCGCCACTGGCCCCTCAACGGACACCGTGACATCTTGGCACACTGTCTGCAGAGGACACGGTCCCCACACTGCTATGACCGGGAGATGCGCCGCTTCAGGGCAGAGGGAGGAAGCAGTGTGCTCTTCTTCCTCCTGGACCTTAGGCCCCCTCTGACTTGGCCTAAGAACATGTTATTTAGGGTTACAGACCAAACAGCAACAATACCTTTTCCCTTGTGTGTTCCTTTGTAAAAAAGTACATCTTAAATAGTAAACAATCTGAAACCCGCTTAGAATCGTCTCTCTCGGGCCTTCTACTTCTCAATATCTACGCTCTTATGCTTGCAAGGTCATGACGGGGTGAAGGAATGAAAGGTCTTCTAGCAAGTAGGCACTCTGTAGACAGCTAACCGATATACATATATATATGCGTTCTCTTTATATATGTATATGTCGACACGTGTGGGGTGTGGCCCCAGATCCCACCAGGCCACGGCTGAGGAATCTCAATATGGTCGCCAAACGGATTCATCCATTCTGCCACTAGAATTCAAGACAGTTGGGGAACTGCTGTGGCTTCCGTCCGCGTCCACACCATCACTCTGGTTGGGCAGATTGGGGTTTAATAGCGTGCTGCCGTTGGCGGTGGTGGTGCATGGCGGGAGCATTCTGGAGGGAGACCGGTCTCCCCCTGGCACCACGGGGAACTGATAGGATCCCGACGAAGTGCCATAGTAGAGATATGGAGTGCTGCTGGTCTGGAAAGGTCCGCTCTGGCTTTGGGAGGAGCCGGGGTAGGGTGGTGGCAGGTAGGTGTGGTAGTGAGTGGTGGCGGACATACCGAGGGTCATGCCTGAGGTGACTGGCGGGGTGTAAGTAAAGGTGGCTGGGTAGTGCATTCGTGGGTTGGAGAAGCGGCTCTCAGTGAGGGATGAAATGCTGGGGAACTGCCTGGGGTCTGAAAAAGGGCCCAGTTCTGAAGCACCTAAAAATTATAACAGAAGATGGGAGGGAAAATCTGTAAATAGCAATTAAAATAATGATAGAATTTTTACAAGAAAAAAAAAAAGAAAACTTTAGCTTTCCCAAAAAAACAACAAAAAAAAAGGAACAGCAAGCCACAAACAGACTTTCAAATGCACTGGTCACTTTACAGTCTTTTTTTCCCCCCACTTTATAGTCTTACCAGCAGTTATCCTTAAGTTCTTCACCCCTAGACAATCTCAAAGGGCTTTAAAAACCCAAGTTTGTGCCAGGTCCTATACATATGCCCACCCAACACTCGAGCCTATGGTTCACTCACCAGATTTTAAGATCGAATCCTGATTGGTTTTTATTCCTGCCCCCACTCTTTTTGTTTCTTGCTGCACTTCAGATATTTAAAATGAAACTTTTACTAAGTCAGACAAGGTTATTTTTCTTAACCCAAAATGATCGCTTTTATTATTGGTACTCTTGGCAGGGCTTTTTCATCCATGAAGGGACACGAGAAAGATTCACTAACATGTTCCTACCACTTCTTTAAAAAGAATTTAAAATCTTGTTGTAATCTTTGCCTTAGTAACAGTGACATCAAAACAGATTACAATGGAGTCTGAACTATCTGACTGTTCTGGGGCGATGGGGAGTCAGGCTTTCAGAAACGCTCCCTAGGGCTATGAGCCAGGTAGTGGGTTTTGAAAGTGGGGTAAAGGAGGACAGGAAGGCTAGGACCTTAGAGATCATCACATTCAAGATTCGATGGGAGATGTTAGCCCTGAGTTAAGCCAAGTGCCCACAGCAGCTCTGGCAAAAGGCTCGCTGCCTAGGGGAGACTGGGAGGTGGCACCTCCCCACCCACCTACCAGAGCCCCGGACCACATCCCAAAGGATCAGCTTCAGCTCAGTGTGAAGCAGTAACCTAAACCCGAAGATGGTCCCCCCTAAAATGTGAACCCCTATAAGTTCTCGAGCTACCAGTATGTCTCCTTAGCAGGTATTTCTGGTACCCAGCTTAGGAAATCACAGTGATAAAACATTTCATGGAGAAATTAGTTCTCTGACATGCCTAAAGACTTATAGTTGTCATCTTTAAAGAATGGGTTAATTAAAATTTCCTGTGACAAGTCCATTCATAACACCAGTGCACTCATTTGATCCTTTCAAGAACCTTCCAACTATATTTGCTATTCCTATAGCTCTTCAACTATAAAGGCAAGTACTGAGCAATTCTTGAAGACCCTAGTGAATAGGTTATTCCTTTAACTCATTTTTATTCAACCTTTGTTCTTAATACTATGATGTTTATTACAGGAATAATCCTAACACTTGTCTTTGAAGGTGCTTATCAAGGGTTGTTCATTTTTGTTAAAGTGCACAGTGCTCTTAATTGTTCATAAAAGGCTAAGATTAAGTGCCAGGATGTGCATTTGTAATAACAAGTGAGTGTTTAGAAGCAACGTGGAGTTAACAAGATTTTTTTTCTCACAAATCAGACAGTACCAATCAGTCAGCCCCGCCCAGCCCGGCCCTGCCCAGCCCAGCAATTGTGAAAAGTCTCACCTGCCTGGCTCTTCTTACTGAGAGTGGAAGGCCAGAGGCAGAAGTCAGAGGAGGCAGTGTCATCATCTGTAAAACGAGGGGAGGAGCTCTAAGTTCCCTTCCAGCGCTAAGGTCCTTGGACAGGGACTTCCAAGACAGCAGGAGGAGCAAGAGCCGAAGGGGAGAGGTAGACAGAGGTCCCAACCCTCATTAGTGCCTTCCCAGAACCCACAGGGCCCATCTGCAGAGGGTGGGGAGCAGGGGAACAGTCCCTGCTACCAGAAGCAAATACTTTCAAGATGACAAACCAAAACCAACACAGCCCGCATCCTTAAAGCACCTCGCCCTAACTCCTCCCCAAAATGAAATTCTGACGAGCTCGGGTTACAAATGTGCACGTCGTGATTATGACACCATCAGAGGGGAGCAGATGGGATGTGACAGCCCCACCCCCAACGCTGATGAGCACAGGTGCAGCCCAGAGGCAGAGGTCACTGTTGGGTGTCCCCCAAAGAGCCTGGAGAGGAACCTGAGTCTGCAGAGCTAATGGCTAGAGGCAGGTCACTTCCAGATATACTAAGTTCAATGTTCAGAGCACATGAGAAAACCCAGAATAACGTGAGCAACTTAAAACAGAAAAAAGTCGCATTTAAGAAGTCCATATTCGTCTTTCCATGAAGCCCAAAGTTCACAGACAGGCATATTAATGCCAAAAAAAAAAAAAAGTTTCTCCTATGTATTTGCGCTTAAAATATACTGTAGAAATCATCAGAATTCCATGCGGTTTCACTTATTTTGATGCTGAAACCTCATTAAAAACCCTCTATGTGGGGTCCTGCCAATAAACCCTAGTATGGTTTTGAATTTACTACCCCCTCACCTTCTTCTATATTCAGCCTGATACATTTTGCTGATGTTTTTATTACCCATCACATGCCCAGATCACTGCACCTCTCTGGTTTATAGATGCTAGCTAACAAATTGACATTCATTTTTCAATTAATGAGCTCTGGTTGTGGTTTATAGAAAACAATGCAACAAATTTCCGCTTGGTTTACATGATTTTGACCAATCACTTCCAGTTATTTGAGACTGTAATGTCTTGGAGATTAACTCTTTCTCTACAAAGCAAACTAGAGGGGACTTTAAAGAGCTTCTAGGGTCATTTTGATAAGTTACGAATCAGAACTTTGAGAAATTATTTCTGAAACATTGCAAAGTGTTCTATGTGAACAAATATTTAAAATTTGCTCTAGTATGAGATCCTTGGCATAGAAATGTGTGATTGGAGGTGGGGTGGAGGAGGAATGCTAGGCTTAAAAAGCATCTGAACCTCTTCCTAGTCTTCAATTTATTTAGAATCAAATAATATGACACCCCTTTCTCTCATTGAAGAGGCTTGTATCTGCACTTCTAATCTGGTGTGTGTTTGTTTGGGTACTGAGGATCGAACTCACAGCCTCATGCCTGCCAGGCAGGCACTGTGCCACTGAGCTACATTCCCAGCCCTTTCTAATCTGTTTTGTACATGAACTCAAATTTTCTTTTAGACTTCTTTCTTGGGTTAATATCAACACTGTTTCCTAGCTGCTCATTCTTTGTATCACTAGCCATGCTGTAGCCACAAGCTTCCAAAGGAAAAAAAAATGGATATGAAATCAACTAAAACAAAACAAAAAATAAATAAATAAAAACACAAGAGTGACTAACAAGCCCCACAGGAAGAAAGCCTAGGGAGTCCTTTATCCTGACCTAACTTTATGAATGAAGACCCAATGCTCTGCCACTGACTCCCCAGAGTCAGTTTAAAACACCTAACAAAAATCTACTGACTAAATAAAGCCATAGGTAGTTTGGGGACCTTCTGAAAATAAAATAGCAAGGAATGACTTTCACAAATGTATTCGTGTGTGTGTGTGTGTGTGTGTTTCCCAACCTGCTACTAGAGATTGAGTCCAGGACCTTTACACTGAGGTCTATCCTCAGCACCTACCCCCCAAACCCCGCTTTTTTTGTTTGTTTGTTTTTTAAGACAGGGTCTAGCAAATTGTCCAGGTTGGGTTCAAACTTGCAACCCTCCTGACGCAACCTTTCAGACTGCTGGGATTACATGAGTACACCACCATGTCCAGCTACACAGCTAACAGTTCTTTTTGACTGTTACCCACATCATCTCATCCTTGCACGCAAAACATTAAGCTGCATAGAAGGAGAGTGTGGGACCATCCACATTACATCATCAGGCTCTAGAAGTTTCACAACAGCACATATCTATATTCAGGGGCCCTGGCAGCTGGCAGGAGTTGCTGGAACCCCAAGACAAACATGGCACCACTTCCTGCTGGGCTGGTTTTACTCAACCTGGGAAAAAGGTGCACTGCACAGTAAGGTGAATGCAAATATGATGTGGAGAAAGCATCACTTAGGTGAATAAAGGTCAATAGAATGACCTTGACAGAACTGCACCGCTCATCCTTTCTGCTCTGTCCCTGGATCTCGTAAGTATCCATGTACCTTCTGCTGCCTGGGGTGCTCTAGACAAAAGTCTCGATCCATAAGTGTTGTGTGGACGCTTCTAATGGGATTCTCATTTGACAGACAAGAAGGCTGAACTTGGGAGAAGGGAAGCCTTTTGCCCAAGGTCAACACACAGCAGGAGCTGTGGAGTCAAGGAACAGCATCCTGACTCCAACAAGAGACACGCAGCTTTCTCCACTTTTCTGGCTAAAAGATTCTCAGTCCCTGTACTGTTATCTTAGGAATATATTTCCCTAAATGAAAAATACTTCCATAGACTCTTGATACCCAAGTGTTACTATTTGGAGGATGCCATTAATGACTCTTTCTGAGCCATTGGGTCGCTGATCTTATCTGTTAAGTGGTGAGCAATTGGTGCAGTTGCTCAGGCGGAATGTGAATGAGATCAAGGACAAGGGTTTGATCCCCTGGGACTTGCTGGCTCCTACGGTTGTACCTCATCTCCCCCCACCCAGGGGCTGTCTACACCTCTAGCCACCATCAGACACCTCACAGGAACTGTAGCTGTGATAGAACTGCAAGAACCATGCCCATCAGAACAGCAACAGCAGCAGCAGATTTCCACAGTCTAATATAAAATGCTCCTGAAACTCAAATAAAAATCAGACCATGTGAAAGGTCTAAGAGGGAAAGGATATAGCCTGTCTCATTACCCAACAAGGTTTTGAGACTCTCTGCAGCAAGTACAAAGGGCATGAACCAAGATATGGGGAAGGATGGCAGAAGAACCTCTAGAGTGCTAGAAGTGCTGACTGGGCACCTTTGACCCTCCTACTTTCTTATGCCACCTACCTGGTTCAAGGCATGTCTCATAATTCTCTGTCTCCCCTTTCCTGCCTGCTAGCACTAAGACTTGCATTCCTAGGCCCGGGCTTTAGTAGACCATCCATAAATATTGGTTGATTGAACTCGAGCAAGGAGATCTTCAGAATGAAAGGAACTGGAGTCTGGGAGGAAGAACAGACGAGGTACTTGCTGTTTAGGGCTGTCAGCTAGGGAACTGTGCCCACTACTTTTCCCTCCAACCAGGAGAATGCATGCATCCCAGCTGCAGGGCGGGCAGGATGGGAAAGAAGAAAGGAGCCTGGAGTCCAAACCCAACACGGCTGGAACATTCGGAGTCCTCTCTGCTGCTTTTATGCAAGGACCTCAGTGTACAGAAGGAAAAGTCATCGTCCTGCTCAGCAATGAGGTGTTAACTTCAAAGCGGCACTGGGGCCTTTTAAATGGTAAGAGTTACTGCTGCAACAAATCTCAAATAAAGCTCAGGAACTTTTTATTAACCCACTTGCAGCATTCTTCATACTGGAAGGCAGAACACACAAGATCTCCAAGGAGCTGCCCCTGCCCCCCACTAACCAAGAATCTCCCTCCCTTTCCAACTGCTCTCTTATTTAACTTCCTACTTCAAGTCTGTTCCAACAGTCTTGCTTTTGTCCATCACTCTTTTGAGTCCTTCTTCGCTACTCCACTGAATTATTAGCTGTTCCTAAGACTGTTCCCTCCACTACAGTCAGCTTTTAATGGCAAGGGATTTAGTTTCCCCTCCTATCCCTCTCAGAGGCTAGTGCACTGTAAGAATTTAAAATGAAAAAAATCTGTGGGTGCAAGGAAGGATGGAGAAATGAATCAGTGAGCCTAAGGATCTGTAACTCTGTTTCACAGCTAGCACATTCCTGACACATTTAAAAACAGATATTAAAAGCATTAAGTAATGCTGACATCAAACCTAAACTGTCATTCCAATGCATTCCATACCTATAAAACCTTGTAAAACTCTCTTTAAAGCTACACCCAACCATTGTTACATCACTTGACCTCAGGCTGCAGAGAGGGCCCTGCGAACAGGGCTTGCTACCAGCCCACGGACACCTTGGTTTGCTGCCGTGTTACTCCCTCTTGGTTCCTAACACCTGTCCTGCCGCAGAGCCGGAATCTCTGTGTCCATCACACAAGGGAGGTCAGGGCAAAGACATAAAGCAGGTAAAGGGCAGGCCAGAAATGCATGAAGGTGAGCACACAATCCTACCTCTGACTCCAGGTTAAGTGCTGTCATTAAGGTCATAGTATTTGCTTGGAGTAAAGCAACATAGCAAAATTCACACCTGTCTGAGTTTCTAGATGAGTAGATGGGGAGCTAGTATGTCAGCTATCAAGAGTGACAGACACAGACTGGGGGTGCAGGCAGTGGTAGAGGGTCTGCCTGGTGTGCACAAGGCCAAATCTGGGTGATTCTGACAGGTAAAATTTAGGAGCCTGCAGGGGCGGTGGTATCCTGCCTCCCCTATGCTGCCAGACAGAGCACACCGGTACGGACAGGTATGGGCTCGGCCTCAAGCGTCCTCCAAACACTCAGGAAGGGGAGGTGTGTTCACTCCCATAACTACCTTTGTAGGCACGCAGGTGTGCCCAAGCCCAGGTCACACATTCTCATGACCATTAGGGAAGCTAAACCCAAGGGAACAGGTACCGGTTGAACTCTGGCTGCCAGGCCTCCCCACAACGGATGCATTCTTACCGTCATCGCTGTTACCCTGCACACCCTGGATGGTTATGCATGTAAGCCTGACTTCTCTGATGATTTTAAAGTATTAACATTGTTTCCGGGTATTCTGCTTTCCTAATTAAACTAAAAAGAAAGCCAATGAAAAACCACGAATCCGTATTTTAGACCCTACCTAATACATAATATGGAACACAAATGCTGCCAAAAATAATGCTAAGTAGCATTACTAGAATACTCACAAGCAGGCAGCAGCAAAGCAGCAGAAATGCTATAGAAACATTACCCAAAAATCAGATTTAGACTATAAAACATGTTGAATTTGCCACACTGAGGCTTTAAGGAGTTTTATATTAGTTTTCTGTTTCTTTCCATTTATCTCTTCGCATTAAGAAATGGTTAAGCATTTATCGCTAAATTAGATTTACTTTCGATTCCATTCGATAATAATCAGGAAAACACACCATAGATGGGAGAAATGTAATCACTCATGCTGATGGAGAAGAAACCAGCACAATGAGATTTTGAAATCAGTTTTTATGATAACAAAACAACGCGCAAACTCCATCGCTTTGCAAATAAGAGGAAAAGTGCCTCAACTATCCAGTACAAATATTTGTTTTCCGTGTTGTCATGAATTGTACTTTTCTACTGCGTACTCACAAATTCTGAAAGACCGGCTGATCCCAAGGCTAAGAAAGTTATGTTCTGCTGAAGGAGAGGGGAAAGAAACCTGGCAATCTTCAGAAACTTTCAACCATTCCTTAAACCCACCCAAATTTTAAGTATATTGCTGGAATAACATATTTCCTTTTGCAGAGGAAAGAAGGGAAGGCGGGAGGAGGTGTGCAAGCATGGGCTTATAGGGAGGGAGAGGAAGAGGAGGGAGGAGCCGCAAAAGAAGGGGTGGGGAGAAAGAGCAGAAAGAGATCTCGCTGGGCCTTGATTAGGAACTTTTTAAATCCTAGGAAGGGTGGGTAGTCTTTGAAACCAGATCCGCCACAGGAAAGAGGCCAGCACCCAGGACGCTGTGTGTCTTTCTGAAGGGGCCACCCACGGTGCCGTGGCGGTCATATGACTGCGCTGTCACATCCTGAAGCCATTTCCAGCCCATACACACGTCTGTGCTCCCATTTAGAGAGGATGGGATATATTGGGAACACACATATGGAAACACTTTCAGAGAATCGGTTTCCATGAAATTCATAATGAGCCAAGTGGCTTCAGATGTGGTTGCGTTCCTCCGATTAGCCAGGAAAAAAAAAAAATAAGGGGAGAAAAAGGAGGAAAAAAAGGGACAAATCTACCCTTTCAGACCTTATTTCAGTTTCAGAAAAATTAAAAACCACTAATAACTTATGGCTACCAAAACATGGGGACACAATTAAGAGAGGATGGACCAGAAAAAGGAGGCAAAGAGGTTTAAAAGCAATAGTTTTTCCCTCCTAAAAATAACAGCTTTACTATCAGTAATCTTATCTCCAACCAGGGGAGGCTTTCCTGCGATGGTATCTGCCTGGAGAGGCATAATTAGTTTTCTGACATCCTGGCTGAATGTAGTGCGCACGCGTGTCAGGAAGAGGAGGAGGAGGAGGAGGAGGAGGAGGAGGTGGGAGGTGGAGGGAGGTGGACGGAGATTGAGGCTGCAGGACTAGTTCGTATTTGATAACATATGTGGTCAATTAAGATTATTTTAAAAATTGCAACTAAATGATAAATTGTGCCTAAGTAAATCTCTCAAAAGGCCTGGATTCAGAGAGGACAGCCTGGTATTTTCCTGTGGACCGTGCTTGTGGTAACTTGGACTATATTAAAAGCAGAAATTTATGAACTGGTTGCTATGTTATATATTAGACACCAAAGCCAAGCTGATAGGAAGGCATGAAATACAAGCAGAGCACAAATGGGGGGAGGGCTCTTAAAGGGGGACACTGAACTGGCATTAGTTAAAACATTATTCTATTAAAACACAGACAGACATAGAGCAAACATCACATGAATTTTTATGTAAAACAAGAGACTTGAAAATACTCTCCTTTGGACAGTTATGTGATACCAACAGACTGGAACTGAGCAGGTTACTTTTGAGCCTGGTGGCCAGTGTAGACCCCCAGTACAGAATGTTCTGATGCTGGGAACAAGATCAGGGTCTGCTTTTCCCCACAATGAGTAATTTAATAATCACAGCATCCCCTGGTGTTAGCAAAGGTTGAAAAATAAGCAACCAAGGGACAGAGTGGCCATCACCATGGCCAAGATCCCAGATGGGCTTTATGCCACCAAAGCCCTCAACTTATATTACGTCATTAAGTCCTCTGGACATTGGCAATACCACTAGCCCCACCGTATGGATGACAAAGTCAAAATCAAAGAAGTTAAATGATGTCCTCAAGGTTACGGAGTGGTAGTAAGTGGAGGACTCGGATGTGGCCTCAGATCCAAGGTGCTCACGCCAGACGCCTGCTCTACAATGCAGGAATTCAGGATCATTTCAAGTGAATGCTAACAAGCTGACCACTGCTAATAGAGGTCAACGGGCAGTTCTCAATGCTAGCACCAGAGGTGCAGAAGGGATGGGATGGGAGATGGGAGACTGACACCGGCCACTTGTTTGCCATACTGGACCCAGCCCTGGAACTCAGATACTGTCTGGCCCTGCACCAGACAGAGGACCTCAGTGTGCTCAGGCGCAGAAGTCAGCCCAGGTCTCACACAGTCCCTACTAACCTAACCTGGAGCCACAGGCTTTGGCCTCAAAGTGTGTCCTGCCAGGACCTGGCCTTCTTTTTGTCCCCTCTTCTCTGTGCTCAGTTGCATCACTGACCTACTCCCCAGGCAGGCCTGGGTCAGTCATGCCTGGGACTGGGTCCTCTTGGTTGTGGCAAAGGCAGACTTGCCATTAAGGTCCCCTTTTGCACTGTCCCTTCTGCATGGGTGTCCCATCTGGATTCCTGAATCCTTTCTTGTTGGTGTTCAGGCTCCTCCAGATGGCCTTGTCCTTGACTGCCTCCTTGCTCTGTGACTTTGTGTCACACACCCAGCTTCAGATCTTTGCATGTGAATTTCTAGTTATCTGCATTGGGCACACAAACATTTACCGGAGCAGCATCCTGACCCAACCTCCCTTTCCAGGCTCGTTTCTGACTCTATTTCCTTGTGAGGTCTCCAGACCTGGCACATGGAACTGCCCCACATCTCCTTACTTCCATTGCCGTGGTTTTCATCACTGAATATTCTTCCTCCACCCCTTCTCCAAATTCTCAGCAGCCTTTAACGTCAGGTCACAGTCCCCGTCAGCCGGCAGCTTCTCCATGTATTCTTGCTTCCGTCTCCTTTCTTTCCAAGTCTTGACTCCTCACTTAAATCTCTCCAACAGCCATGCAGATGAGGAAAAGCTGCTTATTGGCACTACTGGCCTTTAAATTCCTGAAACTGGGAGCTCTGCCCTACTGATTTCTAAATGTGTTGTAGCCCCTAGCAGAGTAATATACAAAACACTACTTTTAAATAATAGCGGACTCCAAATCAGTTCTATATCCTTGTCTCCAGCTGCAGTCTGTGTGTTCTGTCTGGCTTCTGCCCACACGTCTTCCACCCACCACCTTCCTGGCCTCTACACCTGGGCATCCTTGAGCCCAAAGGCCCTGGTCTGGTCCCCAGCTTCACAGTCCATCACTTGCTCTCTTACTGTGCAAATACAAGCTTCCTTTGACCTCGTTCGTCCCGCCAAGAATGGGTCTCACCTCCAAAATGACCATTAAAGAAAAAGATAACAGCTCAAATGTATACACTGCTTCTTAAATTTTCTTTTCTCTCCTTTTCTTTCCTTTTATTTTTTTATTTATTTTTTGTTTGTTTTGTTTTGTTTTTGCACATACCTGGCTTCATCTTCACAAGTCCTTAGAATATGTCACATCTAACCAGGAAGCTTAGTTAGAAAAAGAATGGCCACCTCGGGGACACCAGCTAGGTAGTGGCTGAGTAAATTAGTTGGGTTTCCTCTTCCCAAATTAGTTGTCCCTTTTCCCCCACTAAGCTTGCCTCATTAGCACCCACCCTTTCTCATCCAAATGGAGTTCCTGGTAGGGAACAGGGGACACCTCCATTAATATTTTTTAAAGTAATGGCCTCATATTGGATGTTTAGCTTCAGTGACATCAACAACCAAATTACTGCCTTCTATTTAAGTGAAACATCAAATTCATTCGGAAAGAATTCCTTTTCTTGGTTGCTAGGGCTTAGACCAAGCCATATACAAGAGTCTTGAACTGCACCAAGACCAGGCTCCTCACGTAACTCTGGTATCCTAGTCGTTTCTAACAGTCTCAGTTCCTCTACCCAAGCCCTACACACGGAATTAACTCAAAACTTCTGCAAGAAAAACGTCCCTTTTAGAGTTTGATTTGGCATCCATTTCAAAGAGCTGTTTGTATATTTTAGAGTATGTAGAATTTTCCTTTGATTGAAACCTCTCTTTTAACAATGGACAAGAGATGATTTCTCTTCTGAGTGGTTTAAACAAAAACAAACACATCTTAGTTACATATAGGCTTGTTCTCAGGGTAGTTTTTTTGAGAGAAATCAAACCCTAACAGATTGTTCGGCGTTTGGCAAAAGCCTTCGGCCAAAGTCAAATAGTGAGATTTTCCTTGTCGTAGGAGATAAACAAATAGGCGAGCAAACTGGAAAAGAAAAAATAGGACTTCCTTTCACTTTCTCCTCTGCACGATAACATTCCTCTCTCGATACAGGCACACCCCTCCGGAGGGTTTCGTGTCCGTGTTTATTCCTGGTGCTATAGCAATAAACTTGCTGCAAATGGACATTTCCAACATCTGTTCGTGGCGGCTCCCAGACTCCTTGTATTTCTCGGGGAAATGAAGCGCTCTGTCTCCCAAGTGTAAACAGACACACCTAGTTATGTATTAAGGTGTCTGAGAGGAGCTACTTGTTTTGATGACCAAAAAAAAAAAAAAAAAAAAAGAGCCGGCTGTGGGACGTGAGACACACACATAGCCATCCAGTGGCAGCACTCAGACAGTGGCCAGACCTAAGTCCAAACCTAAGTCCTCTGAGCCTGAACACAGAGACAACTGGGCCACTCCAGATGTGGCTAGAACAGCTAGGGATGGTGCTGCCCTAGAGGCAGGGCAAAATCTACTCAATCACTTCAGAAGGAACTAATGTGAGGGCGGAAGGAGGAAAGAGGGAGAGGAGAAGACCAGGCCGGGTTAGTCATTCTATGCCTGGGTTCACAGTGGCCATGTAGAACCATTAAAGAAGACGATCTGAGGAAGGGAGAAGAAAATCATTCTCGGTCACTGGAGCAGTGACAAGAGATGTGGGTTCTGCCCTTGCCAAGGAGAACAATCAGCGTGGCGCTCCTGACCCACACGGTTCCTCTCTGTGAAAGGGGGGATCTGAATGCACCCACGCTAACATCTGACTCTACTGTCAGGGAGAAAACCCTACTAGAAATTCTGTTCCTGTAAAGAAAGGTCCCATTCATTAAAACACAGTATTAAAACTTTTTAAAATGCAGTACAATTTATATATCCAATGCGTAAAAAAAAGGTTTTCTCTCTAGGTACAAAATGTCAACTGAAAAATTTAGTGGGTCCACAAATTAAAAATCTGTCATTGGTAACAAAAGTCTACAACATAGGTCAAAAGAAAATGAGATCGCTGGTTGGGTTTTGTGAGTTTCCTTTTGAGTTTTGCTGTTGTTAGTTTTTTGTTTATTTGTTGAGACAGGGTCTCACTATGTTGGCCTCGAATGCATGGTGATCTTCTTGCCGAGCCTCCTGAATGCTGGGATTACACACCAAGAATACTGTTCATTTTGAAAGAATTCTTTCATATTTTAGCAGTAAAAGGGGTTAAAATGAATTTCAGAGCTGGGTGTGGGGGTGCACTCCTGTAGTCCCAGCACTTGGCAGGCTGAGGCAGGAGAATTGTTGCGAGTTTGAAACCAGCCTGGGCTCCAAAGTGAGCTCAAGGCCAGCCTGAACTGCATAGTGAGACCCTGCCCCCCCCCAAAAAAAGAATTTCACGTTCACACATTCAATGAGAGATGATGTGAGCCCTTTCTCTTTCTTCATTCTAGAGTCTTTAAGCAAACTGTTTTGATCTGAATTACCTGACCTGAAATAAATCTTATATCAATGTTTTCAACTTCCACAGGGTAGACGGGATCGCTCTGCATGACTTAAGTAGCTTTAAGTTTCCTTATCCCACATACAAAAATAGAGACTGGGAAGTTCTAAGGTTTCACTAACACGTACATTTTTAACCTCTAAAATACGTTTACAAAATCAGGAGATAGATGATGTCCACTCTTGTTTCTGGTTGGAGGTTTGGTGAGTCCGACTTTACCCAGAGACCACCGATGCTACCCAGGTAAGAGCTGGAAAGGGTAAGGAGATGCAGACCCCTATTAAGATGATACCCAGTGGGCTTGGAAACCAGGCATGAGATTCTGAAACAGAGACTTCTATGACCAAGCAGAGCAGGAAGAAATGCATTCATTATTTGAAGCCAGAGACTTGGGGTTGAGTCTTATTTCCCCTTTCATGATGTGACTCCCAATATATATCTGGATTTCTCTGAGCACTAATTTCCTACTGGCAGAACACAGACTGTAATGATCCCAACTCTCTAATGAGTTTTTTTGCGATGATTCAATGAGATCATGCCCGTGAAAATGTTTTCTAGATATTTAAACCTCTATCTGAACAAGAATCCAGTGCCCTCCCAGACCCATAGGTTCTGCACTTATAAATCAAAAATATTTAACATTGTGTCTGTGCCAAGCATGTACAGACTTCTTTTTCTTGATGTCATTCCCCAAACTACACAGCAGAACAATTATTCACATTGCATTTACATTATACTCGGTATTACAGGTAATGGAGAGCTGAGGTAAAGCCTATAGGAGGAGCCACATAGGTTCTACACCAATTCTGTGCCTTTTTATAGAAAGGACTTCAGCATCTGTGGATCTGGGTACCCACAAAGGTCCTGCAACCTACCAAAGAACAACTGTACTAAGTTTTTCTATGCATGTATTTTAATTTTTACCTTTGGGCCCAGTTGCTATCATTCTTCCCTTTTTTCTTACCTTCTAATATGGTGTTCTTTATCTGTAAGCTTTAAGTCCTGTGTGCCATCAGCAAAGCTACTACTTCAGACAGACTAAGTGTCAGAGTCATTTTGATTTCCTCACTAGATATTTTGCCTTCCATGCTCTTTCACTGTTTCTAGTGAAAAGTTCCTGAATGAGTTCCTGGGAGAGAGCAGTAGCAGACGCCCCTGAAGATGCCTCCTCCTGGGCAAAGTCCCCTGAGTTTCCCTTCATGCTTTGCAGCACCCACCTGGCTGACCACACCTTTAGGCCAGCAGCCCTGGGTGAGATCATGGGGACAGAGTGAAATTGTCAGTGGACAGCACTGGACCCTGGGCCTCTTCCTATGCACGATATGGCAGGAACTCAGCAATCCTAATGCACAGGCTGTATCTGTACAGACCTCTGTACTCTCTCCCTGTTTCCCTCAATGCCAAATTTGTTTATTTGTTACAGCTGGCTTGTTCGCCACCATTGTGGGCAACTGAAAGACTTTTTACCTCAATGCGAATGGCTCCAATTTGCCTTCTGCATAACCTAAATTGGTACTGTTTCTTTGACTTAACCTTTAGAAAGATATTTTCCAAATTTTAACCAGAAGTTCTATAATTTACTGTTCAAAATGTAACTTCATCAAAATGTTGGGAGGAAGACCCCAGCCTGCTGTGGACCAGGGCACAAGCTAAGGATTTGCAACTCTAAGGTTGATACTTCAAATAGCAGCTCAGAAACTCTGCAAAGGGCTGAAACATAATCACATGTTCAGTTTTCCAGTTTTAATGTCCTTAAATATGTATCTAAATCCATTCGTTTTTCTCATGATTTGCAGTACCAGAATCTGAAGATTGGACAGCACTATGTGTATGTGCAATTCCAGCCTTTCAGCTTCAACGAACGAAGGTTAATTACATACATGTGTACCAACAGCATTCAGATCCCTTGGCTCATGGGGAGAAAACCCCTCTTTCCAACACATTACCCCATCTTTATATCTTACTCCTTTAAAAAGTCACCGTTTTCCTCCAGTGACTCAGTATCTGCTATCAATTACTCTGGTTTTACATCCTCCTTACACTTCATTTTTTTACTTCTATTCTCTTTCATTGTTCCCTTCTAAATGAAAAGACCAGAGAAAAAGGTTGGAAAGTGGGTCTGACAGCCAAAGGTATATCATCCAGAGCTCCAATTTACAAAACTTTCAAAGCTCTTGGAATTATTCTTGATTTCTCGTGCAAGGCCCTTTGAACTGCATCTTCATCTGAGTCTTTGAGCTTCCAAAACCCAAAATAAATGCTTCAAATACCATTCCAGGGGCTTCAGTCACTGGGAAATGTGTTCTCCTGGCCTGATTGTATTCTCTTTTCCTTTAAAAACAAACCAACAAATAGCTCAGGGTCGGGGTGGGGGTGGTTAGTACACACACTTCTCACTTCAGAATTCCAGGCAGAAAGGAAACTTTTATGTCCAAGCAGAACACAATTTTTTGTTAATTTTCAAAGAGGAACTGTAAGAAAAACTGCTTGTATCTCCATAAGATCTTGAAGCTCATTTCTATGGCCCCCAAACTGCAGGTTTCATGAGGAAGAATCTCTTTTTAGGTCCTAGTTAACGGATCTGGGGAGGGAAGCAGGGAGGGAGGGCTATGACAACTGGTACACCAACAGTCTTACCTATTTAAAACTTCTTTAATTTTAGTTTGTGGTTATGAGAGTCTGCCTAGAAAAAGTCCCTGGTCTTTGTTAGTCCCAGGGCCCTGGAAGTCCCAGTTCCCCAGGAAGAAGCTGTCTTGGGTGTGTCACTCATCTGGATTTTTCCCAAATGCAGGACATTAGTGACAACCTGAAGTCACAGGCAGCCCCCTCTCCCTGGGGTCTCCTTGCCACACAGTGCCCAGCACGGTCATCAAATGCGGAGCCCACCTGGTCACACCTCCATGTGATTTTCATTTCAGCCCCTCTTAAAAGCAGAGGAAGGAACTGGTATGTAAAAGTTGTGAGAGACATGAAAACCTACTACCCGCACTGAGGAGAAAGAGTGCGTATCACATGTAAGTTCTATGAAACAGAAATGCGTGGTTTCCACCCCAAATTCACCTCAGCACTGTGCTGGAAGCTGGAAGCTAACGGAAATAATCAGATTGTGGTTAATCTGATTATTGAACATTAATAACTTTCAACCAAATAAAACATTCTGGCTCTCAAAATGAATCTATGACCTGAATTTTCCAGGTGGGTGGTTCTGCATGCCTCATAAATCAAGTAATTCCTGAATCATTGCTTCATCTTGAGGAGCATGAAGAGGCCTAGAGACAACTCACTAAAATCTTAAAAGATGCAATATCATTCCTTTTAAAATAAACTAACGATCAGGAGAAACTATTACTGAACAGTCTGCTGACCTAGCAAAACGCCCTTCCCTTTTCTCCAGTCTTCATCCTGCTGCTTCCAGGCAAGCTCAAGCCACCATCCACCCACCAGCGTGACTGCCATGGTCCCTTTGCCACGCCCCTCTCCAATCCCTCACCACCTGCTGATTCTTCACCCAACAGCCAGAGTGGCCATGAAAAGAGAAATCGTCCTACATCCTGGCTAGAGCCTGAGATCTGCCTGTGGTTTGACACTGCTCCCAGGAGCAAATCCGAACTTCTGATTCTATCTTAGTTATTAACCCTTATAAACCCTTAGCTTGTTTCTCCAGTACAATAAATTATATTTTGTTACAGCCCTTCTCAGGTAAAGATGATTAACATCGATAAATTACATAAAATGATGCAAAGTGTCAACAAAATAAAGGTACAGTACTTAATTTTACATTAAATTCAAGACTCGAAAATTCATTTGTGGACTCTGACATGCACACACATATACAAGGTTTCATCTTGAGCAGAGACTCAGCGGAATCGAGTGTCTGAATGGAGCACTAGTTAGCATTCACTACCCTGCTCCTGGATTGCTTCCCATCACAATCAGCTAAAGTACAAAACAAAGCTTTCCTTGGTATCTCATGGTAGTTGTCCTGTCAATTCTGTTCTTCAGTGCAATACTACCCCAGCACATGCTGCTGTTACTGATAGTAGGATCTACTTTTCTGATGTGCTGATTACTAAATCTTTTCTGTAGGAAAATCTATCCTTTTTGGATTTAATTTAGAACCCCAGACATCCAGAGCTTTATGGTCCACCTTGGAAAATATTTGGTCAATGAACTCAGTTCACACATGAGAAAACTAATACCCACAGACTTTCAGTGACTTGCTCAAGAACCCAGAGGCACAACTTCCAGCCCAGTCCTGGGCCCAATACACTCTCAAGGGTGCTGCATATTTCTACACTGAGGGGACCCCGATAAACCAACACTATTTCATGAGTGTGAGGGTCCATCCTTCTTTGGAATACCTTGTCCCAACACCAATGCCACAGCCACTGGCTGGCTTAAAGAAGTTCCCTGAGGTCTCATCAAAGGATACCTGTGACACCTGCCAATTTCTAAGACACCTTAACTAGGTGGTCAAACTCTTTGCTTTTTGGAATCATTTTGGTCAAGGTTCCACGTACCTGTAAGCCACACTGAGACTGTGCTCTTTTCCTAAGGTAGAGTTTGAAAGTTGATGGGTTTGTTTTCTTGAATGGTGAATACCACAAACTATTATCAGACTTTCCCCTCTTTTCAAGCCTGTTTTTTATTTCCTTTGTAGTTTTTATTTAGCAAGAGTTCTTATTAATTGTGTGTAGATTTACTGTGACCACTTCAATGGGCTTCTTATTGATTTTATCGTGAGTCATTGCACTCCTTGGAGGAAGGCGGAGTATGTTTAAAACCATCATTATGCTTGTTATTCCATTAGCTATAGCATTGCTACTAATTACACAGGGAGCAGGAACTGGGACCATGTTGGATGAAGACAGCAGTAAACTTTAAATACAGAAGCACTGGTTACACTCAACCACGCTCCAAGTAGTTCTAGGTTTGTCACTTAAAGCCACTATCACTCCCTGGCGATGACACACCATCTTCCCACGAAAGAAATCCTCTGAGATATTTAGGAACGATGTTGCCTGCCCTGCACTTTATTTTTTATTTACATGACTGTCATGGATTTGAAGTTCACCAATTCCTCAAGTCACATAAAAAACAGAAATTTAGATAAGATTGTCTATCCAATGGGGAGCAAGAGTGGTCCTAGATTTGCTTCAGACCAAGTTCAATTCTGACCTAATTTAATAATTGACACCATCTTGTTTGCTTTTAAGGACAAACAAACAAAAGAGAAGTCTGGAAATGACTTTCAACTGTTCAAACTAAAGTGTTATCCAAAATGCCTTGCAACAATTCAAATTAAGATGCTGTCATCTGAATTTTATCTTACAGGATTTTAGTTATAAAAAAGATGCTTTCTGCCTTTTTTTCCCTAAGGTTTCATTTATAACAATTTCTACAGATTAGGAAACCTAAGTGCTAACTTTGATGAGTTGAGCAGTTTCTTAGCCCCTCTTCTACCAGCAGTGATCAATTACAGTGCTATTTCCTGAGAAATTAATACTCAATGAAGTAATAAGATAATAGTAAAATTCAGTAAGTTCAATGGTCTTATTTTTCTTGCAGCAATTATTACCTTGGCTGATATGTTTTAATGTGACAAATAGACCTGCCAAGAATATTCAGAAGTATATGCATTATAAATGTGGTGAGCAGGTAAATGCCTGCCCATGCACATGGCGCTGTGTGCTGAAGCACAAAGTCAGCAGGGTTATTCTACTGGAGCTGAGTTGTTGGCATATTGCACAATACAGCACATGCTGGGGCCATAACTGTATTATGGAATATGAAATTAAGATATGGGGGTTATGGCAGAATATCAGCTTGACTGACTCTGTGATTTGCCCAGGGGGTGGGGTGTGGAACACACTTCTGGGTGTGACTGAGTATGTAATGCAGGCCAGGTGTATGTCTGGTCTCAGGCCCTTTCCTCTCAAGGACTGATACCCTGTTCTGTTTCCTGGGTGCCATGAACTAAGCATCTTTGCTCTATGGAGCTGCTCTGCTATGGAGTCAGTTGTCCATGGACTGAGTCCTCTGAGACCATGAGTTAAATTAAACCTCTCCTCCTTTAAATTGCAGGTGTCTGGTACTCTGTCCCAGCAAAGGGAAAGTTGATTAACTCGTCAGGTAAATATTGCCACTGGTCTCCTATAGAACCCCATCTCTACATCCACTGGGCAGTCCTTAGTAACAGTCACAGCATGAGGAAGACTGAAGCCATAGCACTAGTTCACAGTAGACTTGCCTGTGAACACAATGTTTCCCATGAGCACATACACGCTGAAGAGCAGGAATTCCAGAGAAGCAGCAAAGAGCTAGGAGTCCAGGCCCTTGGCCTAGGGGAGCTTTCACTCCAGCCGAGAAAGACAAGATCTAATACATCCTTGATAAGATCCATACTAAACCCACCCACAACATTCCTAATTTTTTAAAGTTGAAAATGTAATTGCTAATGCAATTCAGAGTAAAAGTATGATCTGAGCAGAAAGGAATTGATTTTTTTCTTAATTTCCTAAAGGAGATGGCTTTAAGTTGGTAATGGACATGAGAGGCAAAAGAGGTCTCCTGTCCCTAAAGTCCTTTACACTCCTGCTTGTTCTGATGCCAATAGGGACTAGCATCATAATGTCGCTGTACCATATCAGTTTTCTGCTGCCTCCTAAATGGGACTAAAAGCCTCTCACAGGCAGAGACAATGTCTTCTGTGTGTCTTTCATTCCCTGCTTGCTTAAGTACATTTTAAGTATATGCTGAATATTTGCTCAGCTGACCTGAAATGACTGAAATGAGCTTTTAAAAGGCAGCATCTCACACAGGAAGGCATACAAGAGGCCACTAATATATCATATGGCATTATTAAGATCTAAAAAGTTCTTGGCAGGAAGAAATCTCACCTGCATTAAATGAGATGAAACCAAACATGAATAACTGTAAAGTATCCCACTTGAATCTTTAAAAGGCTGTAAAAGCGCCAAAAAAAAAAAAAAAGCAGCTCGAAAAAAGTGGTAAATATGGAACAAAAACAGTGTGATGTAGTCACCAACGAGCAAGGACCATTTTTAGCTTGCACTGGCAGAAGTGACAATAAAGGGGGGAACTGGCTGTGAGTAGCAGGCATTCTGAGGATCTCTGAGAAACTGCAGTGCACCCAGACCCCTCGGATCAGCATAGCAAGGACAATGTTCTGAAACCACTTTCCCACAGGAAGGGGTTGCAAAGGGAAAGGAGGAAGAGAAGAAAACTTCAGCCTGAAGAAGACAAGGATTGCTGTCAAAACCACACCTTTGCTTTGTTTAGAGAGACTGCTTTGCCTTCAGTTTACAACTTAGTATCATTTCTATCATTTTCTCAGAAAAAGACTTTGACGCTTTATTACATGATAGCTATAATTAATGTCAGACCCTAAATTAGAAATCAAACATTCTATTTGATCATTTGGTTTCAAGCTGGATCCGAAGTATGTTTTGGCATTATTACCAACTGCTAGCAGCAAATTCTGGAAACAGATGCAGTCTTGATATGTGTTCTAAACACAAAACACATTGCAAAAAGACTTGGAGATAAAAGTATATACTGCTTATGCACACTCTTACCGCACGATTTCCTGTCCTTATCAGCAATAAAAGTTTCTCTTGGTTTGCCCTTTCTTTGTTGCTCCAGGTTGAACAAAATCTTTTTTCCTTCTTTTTCTCTTTTTTCTTCTACACGCCTACCTTCTTTTTTTAATTCTCCTTTGCCACTAAGACTTGGTTCATTATATATTACAAAACATCTTTTCATGCCAAAGATTATGCTAAGGTACAAAGATTCAAGACTAAGTAAGACATAGTCACTGTCCTTGAGAAACAGCTGCTATGAAAGGAAAACAGCATATAATCTAATTCTTACACTAAAGGAAGATATGTACACAGGAGAGGTGTGTCCAAAGCCCAGGGATGATACATGGAGGTGTGCAGGTAAGAGAGGGATTCACTAAATGGGAACAGGTCAGCAAAGAGATGTCCCGGAAGGAGGAACTGGCCCTGTCCACTGAGGCAGAGAAGTGGGAAGCAGCAGGCATACTTCGGGAAGCCAGGCATTTTTAAGAGGAAAGAAGCAGCGTTCACCTAGGAGTCAAGTGGCTTGGGAGGTAGCTAAGCAAGCACATAGAGTGTTCTTTGTAAATTCAGTTTGCTCTGTACTTGAGTTGATAGGAATGACCACCTAAAGGAGAACACTTAGGAATTTATCTGTGGAGAAAACTTTTTAAAAGATTTTTTTAATTAAAAATAGACTACAGATATGAAAAATCATTTGGTCACAGCTACTGTGACAAGAAAGTACCTCCCTAGGAAGAAAGGCATGAAATGTTTTATAACCAGATATACCACTGACACAATCAGTAACCAAAGGAATCAGGAGGTGGCATTTCTAGGTACAAGAACGTCCCTATGTTTTAAAAAAATATAATAGCATCTTTATGACAATATTGACATAAGATTATGACAGAAAGAGATGTGTTATCAATGCCATGAATAGACACAGAGGAAACTTAAATTCATACTGGTAAGGACTATATGATTCCTCTAAGGACCTCCAAAAAAGGCAAAACCATAGAAATGGTAAATACATGTATGGTTGCTGGGGCCAAGAGAAGAGAAGGGAAGGAGGGATGCACTGGTGATGCACCGAAGATGCTTAGGGCAGGGAAACTATTCTGTACTGGAGGGTACAGGGCAATCTACATTAGTCAAAGCCCGCAGACTCATGGGCTTTGCAACACACAAGAGTGAACCTGATGTGAACCACAGATTTAATCCCATGACAATGAAGTCACCCTGGTTCATCAACTATAACAAATGCAGGTGTAAATAACAAGATAAAGGCGGGGCGGGGGTATGAGAACTCTTTCTGTTCAGTTTTTCTACAAACCTAAAACTACTCTAAAATATTCACTTAAAAACATATACGGGTGTGTGTGTGTGTGTGTGTACAATAGCATTTTTCTACTTTTCTGAAACTAATGATGCAACTTAGTTTTTCCATGAGCATTTATTCAGCAAGGTAAACTTTCTTTACTCGAAGTCCCAAGACGAAATGGACAAATGCCATCATCCTTCTTGCCACACCTCTGAGACATATGGATGAGCAATTTTAAATAAATTCCTGTAAGGGGACCACTGAGGCAGAAAAAAGTTAACTGACATCTGGGGACCTCACAAAGTCGCTTTCCTGACATTGAAAGTTACACTTCAGTTTCATCAGTGAAATTGTCACTGCCCTCTCCTCTGATCCCAGGGCACCACGGAAGTCATGGTGTCAGAAGAAAATTCATCCTTTTGGTGAAAAAAGGTTCAAATCCCCCAGCTTACTTCTAAGGAAAGGCGATTGCAGCAGATCTTGGGATACACTGTAGAAACATGTGCCTGCCATTCCTGTGTAAGCATAATTCTGTTGGTTACTAAAGTTTCTTCCTGTATGTGGGTGATTATACATGTCTCAGGAGAAAATCCCACAAAACAACTGACAAGAAGCATGGACAACATCAGAGGTAGACCTTGTACATAGGTTTTGTTCAGTGCTCTGGTACCCCGGCCTCACTACAAATAACTGTAATTAGTCATACAGCTAGGCTTAGTCAACTCTGTGAGCTGGGCCAACTACCTCCAACTGATCTAGTAGGAATGAAAACCATTTCTTTGGTCCTCAGCACCAGTAAATCAAAAGTGAGAGTAAACTGAGATCCAAGTAAGATTAAAACACCATCTGTTCTTGTCAAAAGACAGCCTATTTTTAGGGAAAGCAAGATGAATTTTGACTTACAGAATGCAAAAATAATCCAATCAATCATAGTTGATATAATGGAGAAGAATATGGAGCATTCCATTGTTAACACAGCACTTGCCTTTGTTTAGGGTCCATTAAATTTAATAACTTCCCTCTCTGTGGCTTTAAACAGAGAACTTCTTCAAAATAAGAGTGGCTCCTATTAAACTTAATTACTTGCCCATGGCTGCTGGGGCAGAGGTATGTTTACCAAACAGGTGGCTCTTAATAAAGGAATGGGTCTGCAGGAAAAAAGGAGATGCTTTACTGTTTTATTGCAGTTGCTTTAACTTTCTGATTTATTAGCATTAATTGCTGGGGGTTTTCTTTTAGCCTCTTTGAGGTATTGCTCTCTCCTGCTCTGCTGAAACAAATGTTCACATGCGCGCCGCATTTTACTGAAGCTGCTGGTTTCAAAAGGTGGACTCGGGATGTGATAGAGACTGGGTTCTCAGGGACATTTTTAAATGAACTACATCAAACACCACTGGGTTTGAAATTATATGAAACTGGGGCCAGGGATATAGCTCAGTGGCACACCATCTGCCTGGCAAGTGCAAGGTCCTGAGTTTGATTCCCAAAAACCCCTCTCAAAAAAAAGAAAAGAAAAGAAAAGAAAAGAAAAGAAAAGAAAAGAAAAGAAAAAAGAAAAGAAAGAAATTACATGAAACTCCACCTGACAGACCTCCAGGGGTCAAATGGGATTTTCTGTTGGTCACTTCTAGATTTTGTGGTAGTGATAAAATAATTTTTAGTAACTACATTTAGTAAACTAACACCTATCCTGCAGACCTTTGGAAATACTACAGCTTACCAACTAAATGCGCACATCTCAATAGAGGGAATTTTCCAATATTTAAATATTTTTAGAGAACAGAGTCAAGCATAT
>RJWT010000899.1:0-55686 GCA_004365215.1 Cuniculus paca
ACTAGTGATTGTGTGTGTGTGTGTGTGTGTGTGTGTGTGTGTGTGTGTGTATTTGTCTGTCTGTGTGGTACTGGGAACTGAACCCAGAGCCTTCATACTAAACTACATTCTCAGTTCATTTTTTTTTTTTATTTTGAGATAGGGTCTCCCAAAATCACTAAGTTGTCCAGGGCTCAAACTTGGGATCCTCCCACCTCAGCCTCCCAGAGTGCTGAGATTATAGATAGGCACACAGTCAATTCTTTTACTTGGAGGATTTTTCTGGGCTCTTTAAGTATGCTCCTGCTTTGGCTCTGAAGCTGCAGCTCTCTGGTTGGGTGTACCGGATTGCCTCTCTTTTGGCTGACTGATCCCAGTTACCCTTATTTTCTGCCCCTAACCAGGTAATCTTCTTTCTCTGGGGTCTCCTCACACTGGTAGGCCATCCTCTAAGGATAGAATACTGAAAATCACAATTTAAAGCAAGAGAGAGTTATTTTGGCTCACGATTACAGTTCATGGTTGACTGACTCTAAGGCAGAAACAGGATGAGGGAGGGCCATGACAGAGGAGAAGCTGCTTAACATATTGCAGCCAGGGTGCAGAAAGGGAAGAGAGGAGCAAAGACAAGAACACACTCTTCCAGGTCACACCCCAGGTGACTCACTGATCATGTAGTGTCCTCATGATCCAATCAACTTCTGAACACATGAGGTTTTGGGGGAATTTGGAGGGATTTTTGAGGTTTTAGATCTAAACCATAACAGGAGGACCCCTCGATTTGATTTTTTAAGAAAAATCCCTACAATTTATTTCTTCTTAAAAATGTTTACTTTTGAATAGTGTTATAGTCTGTGTTTCAATGCCCCCCAAAGCCTCTTGGGGTCACAGGGGTGGGCCTTAGGAAGGTGACTGAGCCTAGCGTTTGTGATTGGTTCATTGTCTAGTGCTGGGATTGGTGGCGTGAGTGCTGCATGGGCCAAGGGCTGGGAGCCAGCATACAATATAAGGGAGGGAAGGAGGGGAGCTTTTCCCCTCTCCTCCCAGACACCTTTCCCCTTTCCCTTCCCCCCACCTTTTGTTTTTGCTCTTGTTGGTGCTCGTATCTGGCACAGCTGCCATGTTGCCCCTCAGCCCCATCACCTCGACTTGGAGTCAGCTGATTATGAACTAAAACCTCCACTAACTGTGAGCTAAATAAATCTTTCCTTCCTTTACTTTGGAGTTGGGTACTTTGTCTCAGCAAGAAAAAAGTAACCAAGACAAATAGTATATTCACATGGTTCAAAATTTCTGAAGTACAGAAAGGATAAGACTCCCACTAACTTCTAGAAACTCTAGTTTTCTTCCACATAGACAGTCAGCAGTCTCTTCTCTGTCCCTTTATATGTTTTCTGAAATGATGTCTCCCTATGTAGTTCAGGCATTATGTAGCCCAGGCTAGCCTTGAACTCATAGTGATCCTCCTGCCTCAGCCTTCCAAGAGCTACGATTACAGCTGCCATGCCTGGTTCACATTATATACATGTGTAGGCAAATATTGTATAGCTTTCCACCTTTTCTTAACAAAGATAGAATACCATTCATGGGGAATCCTTTTTACAGAGACGCCTACATTTACAATTTACAGGGCCGGGGATTTAGCTTAGTGGCACAGTGCCTGCTTGGCAAGCATGAAGTCCTGAGTTTGATTCCAGGTACTAAAAAAAAAAATCAATGATTCTTACATCAGGTCTCACATTTGGTCCCTCATGTTCACCAATCTCTGACACCTTTTTTGGAGCAGAAACATTTAACTTCTTTCCTGGTACTATCCTTCACTGTGATGCCAGATTTGTTGTGCCCATCCCTGAATTTGGTGTTTTCACAGCTATAACAAATGGAAAGGAGATTTGTGTTTTGAATGGATAAATTTAATACTGAAAAAGTGGTAAGATTATACATCAGATTTGGGATCCAAGCTTGATATTTTCTTAGAAACATCTCTAAAGTGGGTGTGGTGGTGCATGCCTATAATCCCACCACTCTGGGAGGCTCAGGCAGGAGCCCAGCTTGGGCAGTTTAGTGACTTATCAGTCCCCAGTACTAGGTTCAATTCCCAGGAGTGAAGTGGGGAGAGTATGAATTGTGTTAAACACTCAGGGTTAGCAAAGCCACCTTACAATAATACCAGTCAGGTGAGAATGTCCTCAGGTCTCTTAGTTCTTTCTTGCTTCCCCAACTCCCTGCCTTCTTCCCTGAGCAGAACAGAAATTAAAATTAGTAAACATAAGGAAAAGGACACAGTCCAGACAAAGACAAAAGAACCATATCCCCCTCTCTTGACAGAATAACCACATAATGTCTCGTAGGAGAGGTAAGAATTGTACCTTTGAGTAAAGATTGTAATGTTGATTCTGATATTAAGCTCAATATTTTATTACTGAATTAACAGCTTGCAAGTTAATGTGATTTAAGACTCTCTAGTAGGTAAAATTGGTCAGAAAAACCATAGGATTTGCTTGAGTATTATCCAGGAATAAGAGATAGATTTCCCCAAGGGAAGAGACTTAAAAAAGACAGTGGAAGAACAAAACAAAGTTGCTTGTATTGTAACATCCCAGAGTCTTGCTTATTCAGCAGGCATCAAGAATAACTTTACCAAAGACGTGACTTTTACCAAAAGTAGAGATCTCAAGAACCTTGAACAAGCAAAGAGTCAGTAGGTAGAAAAGCAGAAAGTCTACTAAGGGAGCACGGTAACATTCCACAGGCAAAGCCAGTCATAGTGGCACATGCCTGCACTCCCAGCACTCAGGAGACTGAGGTAGGAGGCTCACTATGAGGTCGAGGCCAGCCTTGGCTGCATAGTGAGTTTAAGGTCAGCCTGAACTAAATAGAAAGACCCTGTTTCAAAACAAACAAACATTCCACAGGCAAAAATGGAAGGATAGAAGGGAAGAGAAGAAAGGGGGAATAAAAAACAGTGAGTGAACACAGTCCACCTTTGAAATACTGAATAAATGGAAGAATAAAGAAAAAAATGAAAATTAGCAGCAATAATCCAGAAAAGTTCAGTGATTTAAAAAACTTAAAAACCAACTTTTAAAAATGGCAAAATATTACATATCATTAGCAACAAAGGAAAGAGACAATAAAATCATAATAAAACTAATTTCACATCACTAGATTGGTAAAAAGATCTGATAGCACCACATGTTGGCAAAGATATGAAACAACGGAAATTTTACTCACTTCTGATAGCTGTGTAAGTTGGCATGATTTTGGAGATGAGTTTGGAAACATGCAGTAAAGTTGAAAATGAGCTATGACCCAACACTTTCCCTCAAAATTTTCCACATTCTCAAGCTCTTTGTTATTAAACCACAGTATGATAAAGAGGTGTACAAGGATATATTCCACTATGTCATTAAGCACATCGTTTATGTAAACTGACCTCTTCTCAAAAGATAAGACCTTCTTGATGAAGGAAACAGTGTGTCGGTTTATATTTTGACTTCAGTTCCTTGTCTCAGCAAAGACTTACTTTAAATAGATCACTACCATTAAAAAACTCACTCAAATGCACAAGGAGACAAAAACAAGAATTTTTAAAAAGTCATGATTTATAATAGCAGAAAATTGGAAATAAGATTGTTCATCACTAGGATAATAGGTAAATAAGATGAGAAATACTATAAAATGAAAATTCTAAGTCGGGGCTGGGGCTTAGGTCAGAGATAGAGCACTTGCACATAAATAAACAAGACTGTGTTCAATCCCCAAACCCCAGCACTACAAAAAAAGAAAGAAAAAAAAGAGAAAATACTAAATAGGCTAAAATAGAAAATAAATAATAAGAATTTTAAAGTACAACCAGGGAATGAAAGGCTAAATAATCAAGATGGAAGAAGAATGTAACAAATTGAAATTATATCCTACTGATTTGAGGCTCAAGAAATTTTCTACTTTGTAACATTAGACAGACAAGTACAGTCATTGTTTTTTTTAACTAGAATTTAAGCCAACTTTCACAGCTAGCAAAAAAACTTTCTTGGGGGTAAATTAGTTCAAGTTATGGAGCAAATACCAACTGAGAAATGATAATGTAGGATTATCTTTATCCCATCCTGTCTCTAAGCGGCTGCTGTTCCATACCAGCAGAGACATCATCTTATTACTTCAACCCAGCTCTTTCCCTACCTAAATGCCCGTAAGGAAGCTGTGTTGGTAAAAGAGCAGTACAACTGGTTCTAAATGAAAAGAAACTCTTAAAATTATGCTTAACATTGTCCAAATTTCTATATAGTCAAGTCAAACAAATTGTCTCCTTTGAAAGTTTTATTAATTGTATTCCCATTACATGTTCTTTTGTAAAACAAGTTTCTATCCCAAAAACCCTTAATTTTACTTTGGACTTAATGTAATTTAAAAAATGAATCAGTCTGGGGATGGAGCTCAGTGGTAAGTTTAAAATAATACTAAAAACTAGGCAGATTAAAAATTTAAATGTAGGTTTTCTACTTTACACTTCTCTAATAATAAAATCTTATTTCTAGCCAGAAGGGGGAGGGAGAGTGGCCAGTAATTGAGTCTACTTGAAAAATAGAGCATCAAGTATTAGTAATTCTGAATGAAAAGAAAATACATTGTAGAATTTGAAAGCATTTTTGAGGCAAATGGTATTTTCCAAACATAACTACACCATTATATTTTATCTCACATGCTTTTTTTACAATGTGATATTAATATCACATTGAGGTCTCTGCTCCTTCCTCTGAACCTGAGTGGACACTTGTAACTGCCTTACACAACAGAATACAGCAAAGGTGATGCAATGTAACCTCAAAGGTTAGGCCACAAAAAGCAATGCAGATTCTGCTTGTGCCTTTTCTCTAGGGACACATGTCTTAGGAATCTTAATCAGGCATGAAGTTCAGTTGAACTGCCATGCCGAAAGACTCATACAAAGATATCCAAGAAAACCCTGGTATTGCACATACCAGTTATTTAAATCTTTTCAGCACTAGCTGAAGTGATGATTCTAGAGGATTCTATTCCTGCAACTGTATGAGGGTTCTTCAGAGAAACTATTATGATTGTGGAGGTTGGCAAATCCAACATCTCACAGGTAGACCAGCTGGTTGGAGACCCAGGCAAAAATTGACATTGCAGCTCAAATCTGAAACCCTTCTACTGGCAGAATTTCCTCTGTTCTGTTGTTTGTTTGTTTGAGGCCTTCAACTAATTGGATGAGCCTTACTTTAATCTCATCTGAAAAATACTTTCACAGCAATATCCAGGTGGGTGTTTGACCAAGTATCTGTATACCAAGGCCTAGCCACATTGATACATAGAATTAACCATCACAGCAGCCTTTAAACCACTCCAGCTACCACAAACTAACAAAGACAAATCATGTCCAAACAGGCTTTGAGCAAGAGAAATATTAAGCCAGTAAGTTTCAGGATAATTTGTTGTACAGTACTAGTGGATAGAAGCTACATGTGTAAACCACATTTTGTATACTTATTTTTTATTTCTTTTGCCTTTACTTTCACATTTATTTTAAGTGGGAGTAATACTAAGATAAAACCATCAGTAGGACTGGGAGCCCAACAGAATGGAATAAAGTAAGCCACCCTATTAGACTGGGTATAAATTCATTGTTAGAGGTTATGAATTGGAGAGATATGGGATAGCAGCTATTTGCCAACCAGTGTGGAATTATTTTGACATTCAAGCAGTCAAATCAGTACAGACTAGTTAGGGGTTAGCTAAGAACTGGGTGTAGTACTTTTACTGTAGTGTTTTAATAGGCATTGATTTTTTTTTTCTTTTTCTTTTTGAGACAGGGTCTTGCCATGTAGTTCAGGCTGGCCTTGAACTCACTATGTAACCCAGGTTGGCCTCAACTCACAGCGACCCTCCGCATTCCTCAGCTTCTGGGATCCATTTGTTTAATCATTCTGAGAGCCTTAGAAGAAAAACACGGCAAGAATTTACCTTTGCTAAGAATGCACCAGACTAAGTAGAGTCTGTTTTTCACAGGCCAAGCTTCCAGATATAATTCTATCTCAACAACATTGTGCTTGTCTCCTGTGGAATGCCACAGTCCCGAGACTATGACTCAGCTCTTGATACTCTTGTGGGAGAGAACAAAAGATGGGGGCCTACTGCTGGTCAGATACTATATAGAACAAAACCAAACAAAAATACATTCCAAACCAAATAAATCACAGCACAGAATGTACCTTAAAGTTTTTTGAGGGAATCATCAGAATATAAGTAAGGCATCAGTGTTTGCCTATTTCACACACACACACACACACACACACACACACAAGAATTTAAGTACCACAGTGACTCGAGAGTGTCACTCTTCTCAAATATGAAGTTACCTGACCATTGCAGGTAATTCATATATTCTTTTTCTTTTTTTTCCTTTTTAAACCCAGGACCTTTGCATGGAGATATATCCTCAACCCCTTTTTGTGTTTTAGTTTGAGACAGTGTCTTACTAAGTCATTAAATTTCCCAAGCTGAAGCCAAGGATGTAGCTCAGTAGCACAAGCACCTGCCTGGCAAGCACAAGGTCCTAAGTTCAATTCCCAGTACCCTCTCCAAATAAATAAATACATTTCCCAAGCTGTGTGCAAACTTGCAACCCTCCTGTCTCAAGTTCCCACAGTGCTGAGATTACAGGTATTTCCTACCATACCTGCTTGGGAGAGAAGAAATTCTGATTAAATGGAGTCTATTAAAATTAAAACTGAATAGGTTACCTCATTTATTTACAATCTCAGATTGGTAAATATTAAAATAGATTGTTTCTGCTTTATTTTTAGGTAAAAGATTTAGTACTGTCTGGAAAAATCCAGGCTTTACTCTTCAGGAAAAATATCAGAGAGATTTATAATTGTATTACAGCTAAAGGAATTTAGCAACAAACAAGGCTAAATAAGCAGAAGCTTACTTTGCATGGTCCACGAATTTATTTTTAAGATCTTAAAGTCCCTACTTAAACTGTAAGTATAATGAACATTGATTTTTGCACAAACCAATTATTATGAATGAAATCTTTCAGGTAAAATAGCAGGTTTCATAAGGCTTGAAACTTTCATATTGACTACCAGGGCATTGTTGAAGTAACATACATCTGACATCATACCTTCTATTCAACCTGACTTACCCTGTGATTCTAGAATTTAATCTATAGGGACCCCGTATTAGTAGGGATACTGCTTTGTATTGTTTTGTTTCTTCTACTACTGAGGATCACACCCAGGGCCTCACAGAACTAGCAAGCACTCTACCACTGAACTACATCTCCAGTCATTTGTTTGTTTGTCTGTTGGTTTGTTTGAGATAGGATCTTTTTATGTAGTTTAAACTAACCTAGAACTCTGTTGGTTCTAGGTCCTGCCTCAGTGTCCCGGGTGTGTGTCACCACGCCTAGCTCTCCAGGCTTTTAAAATTCTATTTTGAGTGAAGGTCTCACTAAGTTGCCAAGGTCGGCCCTAAATTTGTGATCTTCCTGCCTTAGCCTCCTGAGTGGCTGAATGTGTGCCACACTTGGGAAGGGATTCTGGAATTAAAGCTATGTATCTTGTTTTGAGGACTAGACTATGACTTGAAGATTTGGTAGAACTGTAGTCAAACAGCTAAAACAGTGGTAGCACATGCACTTTTTCCTACTGTCTTGTTTCTATTGTCAGTTTCTAGTGGTCAGTAAAGGTAAGCAGAATTTGGGAAGTATATCTTATAATGTGTAAAGTGCACTTGAAAAGGATAAAAGTGTCCTCCAAAAAGTTAACTTTTGGTAGTGGGTAGAGGATACAGATGATCAAACTGAGGGTTTAATGCATTCTAGGCAAGTGCTCTGCCACTGAGCTACACCCCTACCTCCATGAAGTTAACTCTTCACAATCAAAAATAAAACATAAACCTGTTAACAGGGTGCTATTCACTTAGCTCAGTTAATGAAAATTTACTGAATGAATGGATTAATTGATTCCATCAGTAAAGTATGCTAGGAGGATCTAGCTGGAAATACTAGGCAGAACAAAATCCATTTGGCTGTTCAGATCAAAGCAGCTTTTGGGGATTGAATTATCTGGAATATTGTTCCAAATCCACACTTCACTTGGGACATGTCCCTTCCTTAAGATGAATACTGAAGCACTCCTGGAATAGAGCCGGGAAATGGATGAGGTCAGTTTTCCTCTTCTCTTTATTTCTGGTAAGATCAAAAGCAAGCCAAGATTTAGCATAAACCTAATACTGACTTTAAAAGAATAAAGGTTTAGAAGTATAGACTCATTTATTGTAGCAACTGTGAGACAATAGGTACATCTGAAAAACATAGAGTAAAAAAGTATTAACGAAGTGAAAAAAACACAATCTGTTGTCTAATGTTTATATAAATAAAAATATTTTATTAATGTACAAATATATAATGCATAAAAATGGTAAGCTGGTGATAGTAAGGAAATCTGAGAGTGAGGCCAACTTTTGATCATTTTATTTCTATGATTTGCTTCCATTTTGCTAGATTTCCCAAAGATGTGTGAATTAGACAACCAATATTTATATCTGAGTACCAAGTCTTTTTTATTTTCCCCAAATTAAGAACATGAGTACTTATGAAATGTGTGGTTTTTGAATGTTTTTAAGCTTTAAAAATCATTTTCTTCACATTTAAGCTCCACGAACCCTCAAAGATTGATTTCTTTTAATGTTGAGTTCCTTCTTTAACATTTTCTCTTTTGGGACTCCCTTTACATAGCCTAACTGACATGGTAATCCCTTTAACTATACAAACACAACCGCTTTCTCTTAGAACACTCTTAAAATGAAGAGCATCTCTGGAACATCTGTCTATTTGGTTGCTGATTTATGACCTAGTAATACAAATTAAACATCCAGTGGAACATTGTAGAGCAATGCAGCTGAAGAATATGTCAGAATGAGGCTCCGTGTAACCAAACCAAGTTATCTTTTGCAAGGAGTGAATCACTGTATATATAGGGAGTGGAAAGTTTTAAACTTTTGACAGGAGACTTTCTGTAACTTCCAAAAATAGAAAAAAGCAGCTGAGTGCCCAGCCTGGAAGAAGACCCATACATTTTACTGAGGCTTATCAGCCACTAAAAACGCTCCTGGAATCTTGGCACTCAGGGGTTCCCACCTGTTGAACAAGGAATGAGAACATGTGAGGATTTGGTTACAAATCCTACTGCACTGACAGGAGGCTCATAAAATACTATAAGATGAGAAAAGCAGCTGAAAAGATCACAGGAGGAAATAAGAATGATGGTGAAGAGGTAGTAGGTTTTAGAAATATGTCGTTGCATATACAAAGTATGATAGAACAAATACAGGGAATGTTTAAATTTATTACAGTAAAAGAAACATTGCCATTAATCCCCCTCAAAGTATTTTCCTTCACTTTGAATACACTTATCTCATTGTTGCTTCTTTCTAAAGCAGTTTTGGAGGTCCATCTTTCATGAGTGTATATAGTTGTGCTGTCATGGCTGCCTTGATGTCCTCAATCGATGTAAGACGTTTACTTTTCATGATTATTTTGACTTTGGGGAGTAGCTAGAAATCCCCTGATACAAGAGCTAGTGAATCAAATGGATGAGGACACATTGTGTGGTGTTTTTTTTTTTTTTTTTTTTTGCGGCCCTGGGGATTGAACTCACGACCTTGCGCTTGCCAGGCAGGCGCTTAGGCTACTGAGCTAGATCCTTGGCCCTGGTGTTTTTGAGACAGGGTCTCACTATGCCGTTCAGGCTGGCCTTGAACTCACTCTGTAGCCCAGGCTGGTCTCGAACTCACAACGATCCGCCTGTCTCAGCCTCCGGAGTGCTGGGATTACAGGCGTGAGCCACCACGCCCGGCTGACACTGTGTTTTTATGAGTCTGCCTTTTTGTTGAACGTCACTTGACAGCAGCGTTCACTGTATTTTTTAATCACATCTTGTAAAGATGCTAAAGAGGACTTCCAGAAATGCTTTGGAAAAAGGCAAGAATGATGGGATAAGCATATTTGAAATGAGAGGGATCATTTTGAGGGGAATGAATGACAATATGTTTTTCAGTGTAATGTTTTTAATTTAAACTTTTACTGCATGTGTTGATCACACTTCATACTATTAAGTATGAATTGAAAAACTTATAGAAAACAAATAGATACTGTTTTAACATATGCTGCTAATTTATTAAATGCACTTTCTAATTTTCATATGTTTGTATTTTATGTAACACATATGCAGTAAATATATATATAATAATCGCCATACTTTCATACACATTGTCTTGCTTAACTCATGCTGTATTACCACTATCCTTCTTTCATAGAAAAGAAAGCTGAAACTCAGAAAGAAGTGACTTACTCATAATCACAAGGTTGGGAAGTGGTGGAGCTAGAACTTGAATCTCCCTCTTCTGTCTGGCGTGTGTGTCTGTTCCGTTACACCATGTGGCAGCACAAAGCAGCCACATTTCATTAGAAAGAACAGTGGGATGTGGGTTTCTGTACTTTGATTACACAAAAACGTATGAGTGACTAAGTGAGATTTGTCCTGCTTGCTGACGATACCTCTTTCTCCCATCTAGTCATCATTTAACTCGTCCACATAGACAATAAGGAAAGTGTGTGTCTGTGGATGTTTTTATGTAACTTTGTGCCCTAAATTAACTTGATCTCCTATCAGTATTTTTAATCTTCAGCTCGGACCAAAATTAAGAAGAAATAGATAAATTTTGTTTTGTTTTGTTCTGCAGTATTAGGGATTAGAAACCAGGGTCTTATTACTAAGCAGTATCTTCTGTTTTGTTTCATTTATTTACTTAGGGTCTCACTCAGTCACTAAATTATGTTCCTCCTGCCTCAGTCTCTCTATGTGCTACATTTCTATTTTGAAATGTAGTTAGTTTACATTCAGTTATTATCATAAAACTTATTTTTGCATTGTAATTGCAATTTACTTTTAGAATAAGAATTTGATTTTAGTAGAATGTAAACTATTGGTGATTTTTGTTAGAACTAGTAATAGATGCTACAGAGTAGAAAGTTTATGTTCAGAAATCAGACTATATAAAAGATTTACAGGACATATGAGATTAAGACAACAATGAGAGAGTAACATTTTTGAAAGGACAATAACCAAGAACTGCCCCATTTCTCCTGTAATATGTTCCCATAGAGATTACAGCATTGTCAAGGCTAAGCCTGAGTTAGGCAGGCATAGTGAATATATGATAATTTCTAGATTTCTATTGCTCCTGCCCTACTTCTCCCCAGAATAATTTATGACACACACACTAGAGTCATTAGGGCAGTGCACACTAACTGGTGTAATTTCACTGTGGTTGTATAATAGATATCAAAAATAGATTTTGGTAAATTACCTAATTCAAATGCGAATACCTTTTTGAATCTGAGAGAATTTATTTTTAAATTGCCTCTTAAATTTTTCCACAAAAAGCAACCATGACCTACAACAAAAATATTTCATTGATTTGTTTACAGGAGATAATCAGTTTTTAAAGTACATTTAATAAATACAAAAATAAATGTACTTTGGTATCTAGAAAGTTGACTTAATGGTTCAAACAGAAAGAAGATTAGATTCTGAAATATATTCCTGGTTCCCTCATTGACTCATGGTGCATGCTTAAGGAAGTCATTTAATCTCTTAGTATCTTATCCTCCGCCTATAAAATGGGGGTAATAATATTTGTTATTAGATAGTGTCAGCAAATCACTTGGAGAACCTTAGATGAAAGGCGCCAGAAGTATTTTGCTATCTGAAGCATGACCTCATACCGTCTGAGAAATGGACTTCACTAGGCTTACTGCTTATTCCAGCACCATATTTCTAAACATTTCTTCTTCAGCTTGTTATGCCTTACTCATTTCTATTTATGCTCTCTATGTATGTTCATTGTGCTATTTGTGTTGTTTTCAGTAGAGTTGGTACTTTGAATAAACTATTAAACTTCCTGTTATTTTAACTCACATTTATTTTTAAGATTTGAAACATACAAAATGCACTTAAACAACTTTCTAATTATGGCAAGTAGCAAAAGCTGTGAAAGTTATACAGCATTAGCCTTATACACTCATTTGACTATATGTATGCACATATATATATATATATATATATATATATATATATATATATATGATATATTTCCCTGCACATTTTTTGGAAGATTTAAGGCAGATGTTGAGTCTGCTGTAAATTTTGCATTCCTTTTCTAGTGGAATGAGATAACAGATGATATAAATGGAAAGGACTGGTTGCTTAGAACTAAATCTGAGCTTAACCTATAGTTCAAATAGCTAATATAGGTTGATCTCGTTGGGAGAACTGCAAAGGTCAAAGGGCCACCTTGGGGAAAAACCAGAAGACTAAATGAAAACAGAGCTGCTGATTCAATAATAAACCTTAAAAATAAAGTCAAAGATACGAAGTTGGTTACACTTCCCCATAACGAAAGCCACATTCCCTTTGTGTCTGTCAGCCTGCTTATCCAAAGGTAATAAAAATATTTCAGAAGAGCAAACCATTGGTCTTTGGAACCTAACAGTTAATGACAGGAAAACTAGCTGGGTGTGGTTGCACATCCATAATCTCAGCGCTCTGAGAGTGGAGGCTGAGGCAGGAGAATTGCAAGTTTAAGCCAAATTTGGGCAATTTATGGACTTGGTGAAATTCTCTTAAAAATAAGAAATAAAAGGACTGGGGATATAGCCCAATGAGGCCCCGGAGTCAATCCCCAGTATGTCAAACAACAAAATTATAACATACAGAAAACCAAATTTTATTCCCAAAGGAAAAGATGTCATTGGAATCTACCCACTCAAGCTGCAAATATGGCACTACTCAAACACAGTTTGAAATATCTGTTGAATGCTGGATAATTCATGGATTTACCAATATTTTCAGCCATTCCACTCTTTTTCTATTCCAATTTTATAGTATCAGCATCGATAAAAACTAAATACAGAATTGAACCTACATTCAAATTAGAAAATCAGAACCATAGTAGCCTTTGTTATTAGAAAGATATTCTAACAAATCTCCAAACAGTACTGTCAGTTTCTTTCAATCTCAATAAAGATGTGTAAAAATTTCATTAGATAATCCAGCGATTCTAGGGGTCAGGCACTATGTTTCTTCAACTTATATCCATCATGTGTTTATGGTTTGTAAGAAATGATTTAACATCATTTCTGCTGGCTAAGAAATGAATACTATGATGTGGTACAAGTACAAGGTAGAATAATTTATAAGAATGTAGCTTCTAGGTCCAGGGATTTAGTTCAGCAGCGTAAACACCTGCTTGGCAAGTGTGAGATTGTGAGTTCGATCCCTAGTACAAAAAAAAAAAATAATGCAGCTTCTAGAGCCAGGCTGTCCAGATTTTATCTCTAGTTATTAACAGTTCTCTGTGTCTTTGTTTCTTTTACTGTAACAAAGAAATAGTGCAGAGATTAAGGTTACAGAGATTAAATGAGATACTACAGATCTGGTGCCTGGCACATGCTAAGTGCTCAATAACCATTAGCAATATTGGGTCCATTTATAGACTGTGCTAAGCTTGAGTGTGGCACAGGTTGCCTTCTCTGAGAAGCAGACCCTAAGACAAAATTTATTGTATAGAGTGCTTACTAGGGAGCGGCCTTGGTATTAACACCTGTGAAAAGGAAGTAATGGAAGCAGAATGGGAGAGACCAAAAAGTCATGTTATAGGATAGGTCCTGTACTCTCAGCTAGTGCCCTGGGGAAGCTCTGCAGTGCAAACAATTTATTAGAGTTATACTGTGTACAGCTGATCAAGTCAAGTCTTTTTATCCTCTCAGCTGTTCACTGAATGTGCTTTGACTATTCCAGGTCTTTCATTGCTCCATACAAATTTTATGAGTTTTTTTTTCTATTTCTGTAAAGAATATCATTGTTATTTAGAAAGAAATTGCCTTGAATTTGTAGAACACTCTGAGTAGCATGGACACTGTAACAATATTAATTCTTGCAATCTATAAACATGAGAAAACTTTCTATTTTTTTGGTGTGTCCCTTTCAATTTCTTTTGTCAATTTTTTAAATCATTTTTTTGGTGGTCCTGGAGATCAAATCCAGGGTCTTGCACATACTAAGCAAGCATTTTATCACTGAGCTACATGCCACTCCTGTTATTTTTATTGTAAGAGTTGTTCATTTCCTTGGTTAAATTTATTCCTAGGGTTTTTTTCATAGCTACTGTGAAAATGATTACTTTCTTGATTTCTCTTAATTTATTGGTGTATAAAAAAGCTATAAAAAAAACTTGGCATGGTGGTGCACACTGTAACCTCAGCACTCAGGAAGCTGAGGGAGAATATCTGCAATTTCGAGACCAGCCTGGGTTACAAAGTGAGCTCAAGGCCAGCCTGAACTGCATAATGAGACCCTGTCTCAAAAAGACAAAACAAACAAACAAAACCCCTCAAAAACAGTTGAGCTGGGTATGGTGGTGCATGCCTATAATCCCAGCACTCAGGAGGCTGAGGCAGGAGGATTGCAGTGAGTTCAAGGCCAATTTGGGCTAGAGTTCAAGGTTAGCCTGAACTGCATGGCAAGATCTTGCCTCAGCAAACAAAACCAAAACAAACAAAATCTATTGCTTTTTGTATGTTGATTTTATATGTTGAATTTATCAATTCCAACAGATTTTCAGTGAAGTTATGTTTTTGTATATATAAAATCATGCCATCTGCAAATAGAGATAACTTGACCTCTTTCTTTCCTATTTGGATGCTCTATAGTTCCTTTTTTCTTGCCTTACTGCTCTAGCTAAGACTTCCAAGAAAATACTGGATAAGAATTGTGAATGGGGCCGGGGATCTAGCTCAGTGGCCTAAGTGCCTGCCTGGCAAGTGCAAGGTCATGAGTTCAGTCCCTGGTGCTGCAAAAAAAAAAAAAAAAAAGAATTGTGAATGGGGTGTGGTGGTACATACCTGTAGTCCCAGCAGTTGGGAGGCTGAGGCAGGAGGATCACCTCAAGATCAAGGCCAACTTGGCCTACATAGTGAGGTCAAGGCCAACCTAAACCACATAGTGAGACCCTGTCCCATAGGAGTAAAATGACAAACAGCAACAACAAAAAGAATGGTGGGAATTATCTGGGCGATGGCACACACTTGGAATCTCAGCACTGGGAGGTTGAGGCAGGAGGATAACAGGTTAGTCCAGCCTGGGTAACTCAGCAAGACCCTGTCCCAAAATAAAAATATAAAAAAGGGGCTTAGGTTGTAGAAGATTGCAAAAGCCCTGGGTTCAATTCCTTGTACTGAAAAAAAATGTGGCGAAAGTAGACGACATCCTTTTCTTGTTGCCAATCTTTAAGGAAATAATTTCAGCTTTTCACTATTCAGTATGCTACTGGCTTTGGTGTGTCATAGATAGCCTTTCTTGTGTTGAGGCATGTTTCTTTTATACCTTTTTTTTAAGGGTGTTTACATGAAAGTTAACCTTTATTAAATGCTTTTTTTGAGTTTCTTGATTTTTTTTTTTTAGACAGTGTCATGCTATGCAGTTCAGGTTTGCCTTGAAGTCACTATGTTGCCAAGGCTGGCCTCAGACTCATGTTGATCCTCCTGCCTACTAAGCCTCTTGAGAGCTGGGATTCCAGGCGTGGACCCCTACACCTGGATTTGCATCTGTTGAGATGATCATATGGTTGTTGACCCTTATTTAGTTGAGATATATTTATTGATTTCCATATGTTGAACCATCCTTACTTCTGTGGGATAAATCTCACTGATCATGCTCTATCTTTTTTATATAATTTTTTTGGTGCTATTGGATCTGATTTGCTAGCATTTTATTAAGAATTATTATTACTTTTTAATGGTACTGGGGCTTGAACCCAGGAAGTGATAAGATCTGTACCCAACCCTTTTTGTTGTTGTTTTGAAACAGAGTCTAAGTTGCTTTTGGCTGGCCTTGACCTTTTGATCCTCCCACTGCAGCCTCTCAAGGAGTTGGGACTACAAGCATGTACCACCATGTCCGGCTTTGTTGAGAATTCTTGCATCTGTGTTTGTCAGGGATAATGGTCTGTTGTTGTTATTGTGTCCTTGTTTTAATGCTGGCCTTACAGAGTTTAGAAGGGTTCCTTTCAACTCTTTGGAATAGTTTGATTAGAATTATTTTATTAAAGGTTTTTTTGATACAGGGTCTTGCTGTGTGGTTCAGGTTGGCCTTGAACTCACTATGTAGTCCAAGCAGGCCTTGAACTCTTGGTGATTCTCCTGCCTCAGCTTCCACAGTGATGGGATTGTAGGCATGCATCATCAGGCTCAGCAAGAATTATTGTTATTCCTTTAAAAATTTGGTAAAATTCACCACTGATGCCACCTAGTCCTACGCTATTCCTTATCGGTATTTTTTACTGCTGATTCAAATCCTGTTAGTTACTATAGGTCTGTCCAAAATTTTCTATGTCCTCCTGGTTCATTTTGGTAGTTTATTACATGTCAAGAAATTTTTTTCTAGGTTTTCCAATTTGTTGCTGTACCATTGTTCATAATAGTCCCTAATAATCCTTTGTATTCTGCAGTATCAGTTTTTACAACTTAAATTTTTGGTCTGTTTAGTTAGGTCTTTTTTTCTTGGTTAGTCTAGCTAAAGGTTGGTCGACTGTATCTTTTCAAAAACCCAAGTGTTTCATTGATCTTTTGGGTTTTTAAAAAAAGTGTCAATTTATTTCTGTTCTGATCTTTATTTTGTTCTATCAGTCTTGGGTTTGGTATGTTTTTACTTTTCTAGTTCCTTGAGTTGCACTGTTAGTTGTATGTTAGCTTTTCCTTGCTATAACAATTATTTGATATACTTAAAGAGGAAAGGTTTTTGGCTTAGTTTTGGAAGTTTCAGTCCATAGTTGGCTGTAGTTTTTTTTTTTTTTTTAATCTAGGACAAGGCAGCATAGGATGGCAGGTGCACATGGCAGACCAAAATAGCTCATCTCACATGTATGGAGGAGGAAAAAAAAAAAAAAAAAGAGACCATGGTCTTACAATCACCTTTGGCGCATACCCAATGACCTAAAGACCTCCAAATAGGCCTTACCTTTTAAAATTTCTACTACCAAAGGGAACAAGCCTTTAAGTCTATGGGCTCTTGGAGGACCTCCCAGGTCCAAACTACAGCAGGTTGTTTATTTGAGCTTTTGTTCTGTTTTTTGAGGTAGGTATTTATTGCAATAAACTTCTCTCAGTATCACTGCAGTAATTTTAGTTATGAAAGCATAATGGGTGTGTACATAAACATGCATCAATGGGTAGGACTGAGTAATGACTATCTCATTCTCAAAACAGTTCAAATTCTTGGTGTGTACAATATTGGTGTTGGTTGGATTCTGTAATGCTGAACAAGGAAGAAATAAAAAAAAGTTTAAAGGACAGTCACAGAAAAGAATGTTGACTACAACTTGTATAAAATTATATATAGGGTTCTAAAGAACATCTTAGTGGTAAGATGTTATAAAGCCAGACTTGCCTGGATTCAAATCTCTGTTCCACCACTTTGTCACTTTACCTCTCTGTCTCAGTTTCCTATCTATTAACTTGAGATCTCACAGTGCTATTGTGGGAATTAAATCAGTGAATACATGTAAAGTTCTTGGAACAGCGTTTAGCACATTAATAGAAGATGAGGGGCAACTTAATGCAACATTATTTCATTCATAATCAACTTAATATATTTTTCATCTTTGTTGTATAGGAGGGGAAATAAGATAGATCAAAAAAAGTTGCTCATCAAGGAATGTAAATAATTGCTTGGCATAACAGTGAGTGCTTGTAATTCCGGCTACTTGGGAGGCTGAGGCAAGAGGGTCACAAGTTTGAGGCCAGACTTAGCAACTTAGGGAGAGTCTATCTCCAAATTAAATTTAAAAAAGGGCTAGGGAAAGGGCCAGGGATTTAGCTCAATGGCGTAAGCACCTGCCTGGCAAGCGCGAGGTCACAAGTTCAACCCCTGGTTCCGCCAAGACAAACAAGCAAACAAACGAACAAAAAGGGCTAGGGATGTAGTTTAGTGGTTCCTGGCTTCTATCCCCAGTACTATCCCCCATCAAATGTTCATTACTAACTTCTAGAAGGTTGTACTTACAGCATAAAGTAGATTCTATAGTTGAATTCAGCCTAAGACTGGGGTAAAAGGGGGTAAATGTGGTAAAGGATCAAGTGTGAATCAGGCATACATGGTCACCTACCATTTCACTTGTTGCATTGCTAGCTTTCCTATGACTGAGACAAAATACCTGACACCCACAACTTACAGGAGGATTGTTTTGGCTCATGGCTTTTAGAGGATACAGTCCATAGATGGGTAGCTTCAAGGCAAAAATGGCATATGGTGGAAGGGCATGGTAGAGGAAAGCTGCAACCCATGGCAGCCAGGAAGCAAAGAAGGGATGACTGAGGACAAGAACATCTTTCTGGTTGTACCCCTCACGACAGGCCTCTTCCCACCAGGTCCCTCTGAACACGTATTTTGGGGGTATTTTAGACTTAAACTGCAACACCTGCTAAGAAACAGGCTAAAAGTTAGGAAAGCTCAGTGTTCTGTTGAGGGACTTACAACAAATTAATGATAGCTGATATACATTAAAACAGTGCCTGAAGTTTTGATGATTGTTCCCCCTTTCAGCACAGAGAAAACAGAAGCAATGGAAAGAAACCATAGCATGTGTGCAGCACAGTCACTCCCAGAGACGAGATTTTAAAATAAAAATGATACCATTAATTTCACTGACTTAAAAAAAATGGTCAAAATGGATTAGCATCATGTTATACACAAAAAAGGTCTTTATATATATGGAGATGTAGTTAGCCGAACCGTATTTGCCCACTCATTGGCCTAACCTCAGGAAACTGCCTTAGCTCACACTTTACCAATTACCTGCTAAAATAGGTGACCTAGTGGCTATACTTAACCATACATTCTTCTCAGGGATCCTCCATTTGGTAGCTTGAGCCATCAGTCACCTTGCTGGCATTTAAGTCACAAGGGGGAACTAGCTAATGGGGAGAGGCAGTGGAGAGACAGATAATGGGGTGCTGAAGTTCATGTTTCCCAGTTCCTGCAATTTGAGATGTATATTTTTCTAACCCTTGTCTTCTTTTTTCTCTCTTTCCCTGGTTCACAGAGTTTTTATTTTTTACTATCAATTCCTGACCGTATATATTTGACTATCTCTCCTTCAAACTGCTAAGTCAATATACAGACATGCAGAAGAAAGAATTTAGCCTACTACTTTGTACTTAGTATTTGGGGACAGAAAATAAGCTAAATAGAATGAATGAACATTTTTAGTACATTACTTGAAAAAGAGTTCTATTTTCTCAAAATGTAACACTTACCAAACCTTGTTAATTCGCTTAAATATTTTTCTCTCTATATTGTCATTTAACTGAATTATAACACCCTCTTAAGTAATATTTAAAAAAATCAAAGACTTGATAGTTATTTTAAGAACACTCAAAAACTAAGTCTCTAGCCCAGGGATGGCAAATCTTTTAGAGCTGCCAATAATAAACAATTGGCTGCAGCACTCGTGCCACATATTCGCTACACCGCACTCACCCATGCTTGTAATCCCAGCACTTGGGAGCCTGAGGTATGAAGCCTTCAGGCTTGAGTTCTGCCTGGGCAATTTAGTGAGACCCTGTCTTAAAACACTACAAACTGGTGAGGATGTAGCTCAGTGGAAAAGCCCTGGGTTCAATCCCCAGTACTATAAAGAAAATGACAACAAAAAAATCAAAAACAAATCTCACTGTGGAATGATCTCATAGGTTGCTGGCTTTTTACCTTGAAATGTACCCACTCCTTGAGGACCTTTTACTATTGAGTACTGCTTTTACTACTTAGTCTTTTTTCTATAAATTGTTCATAGCACTGTTGAATTCAGACTAAAATCACTATTTTGGAAAAAAGGATAACAGAAAAAATTTTTTTAAAGTAAAACACAGAGATACAACTACAGATTTAATTTTAAGCTTCTGAGTTACTCAACCCAGGAACTTCTCACTTCCCAATGCTGGCTTTGTGAGCATAAAGGTCAATAAAGGTCTTACCAAAAAAGAAAAACAGGCACCTAAAGCAGTATTTGCAGGTAGACAATTAGCAAGATTTCACTGAAGGTCTGTTTGCTAAAAAAACCAAGGCCTTAAGAACAAAGAATTAGCTGAGCACAAGATTAAAAGGCAGGAAAAGAGGAAGTATTCCCAGAGCCTAAGAATATGCAGAAGACAAAAGCACAATGTATTTAGGAATTTTCAAGTACTTCATTATGCCATTGTGCAAGGGGTTGCTCCCTGTTTATGCTCAGGAGATAGTCTGTACTCTCCTTACCATCTGGAAAGACCCTTAAGCACACCTCTGTCTCCCTGAATCTAGGCCACAAAGACAAGCAATCAAGGATGGAGACTCCTCCTCTTCTAGTCTGTGGCAGCTTTCTTGCTTTGGTTTCACAGGCTCAGGACTCACTTCATCCTTCGTAGTTAATGCTGATAAAATCTTCCTTTGGAAAAGGTCTTAATGTTTCATACCCCAAGATTTTCCTCTATGACCGTGGCAAGGACAAAGTATCAGAACAATGTATTATGTTTATGTATTCAGTGAGAACCTCTTTGCTTACACAGACAATATAAAGGTTAATTTCTGTAGAGCTAAGATCATAGGAACTGGATTTTATATCTTTAGCTTTGGCATATAGCCATTGGTATGAAATTTAGAAATCCTAAATTATGATTCTCTTTATCAAACAAAATCATTTACTTCTGACTTGTTTTGATAATCAGAGGTTTAGAAAACGTAAGAAAGATACTGAAGAAATTAAGTTTCTAGAAATTTTAAAACCAGTACTATACTGTGTTCCCTGGGCCACTGCTGTCACCCAAAGTTAAAATGTGCTCAGTTTCTGGAGAGGCTAGTTCTTTTCAGTCTGACTACTTACTAAATTTTTCCTCTGAAAAGATTACAATAACTTAAATCAAAAATAGTTTTGGGCAGCAACTACCTAAAAATATAGATGCTCTTTAGCATATACTCGCAGTGAAGATGAAAACTGGTCCTAGGGGGAGAGGCAAAAATGATAGATATATACAGTCTATAAACAGGTATACAGTGTAGATGTGATAGTAAAATATCATGAGGAAGTGCAATAGGAAAAAAATCTAAAAAGGGTTCTTTAGGGAAATGACAAAAACTTAAGAAACCTTGCCATGGAGATTCTTTTGCTAATTCAGGAATACCTAAAGTACCTCCATGTGAATGATTATTTAAAATCTCTGAATACAATAAGAAATAATGTCTATTCCACTTTTAATTAATGTATGAGTAAAGTACTTGTGAATGCCTCTAGTGCTTTGGCCTTTGTTTATCCAAGTCAAAGTCACTAAAATGGTTCAAGTATAAAGAAAACACTTGGATTAAAAAAATGGTTTATAAGTCATTAAGTTTTTAACACAGAGTACAAACCAAGAAAGTATATTTATTTAAATTACTAAAATAGTTTTTGAAGTCATTTACATATCAGCTGCTACAATTATTTTTCCTGAAAGATATAAGTAACATATTACTTTAAAATTATTTGGTTGACTGAAACATTTAATAAAAACATTTGTTTCTCCATATAATATGTATAAAATAATCTTCGAAAACTTATTTTATAATCCTTTATAAAATAAACGAAATGATCTATCTTCTGATTGTTAGAACAAATTACAAGAAAGGAGTATAAATTTACGAATACTGGTAATTCTAGTGGAAAGAGATCAGACTACACTATAAGTTGTGAGGCCCTCAAAGGGTAAATGATGAAGCTGATGTCTGGGTCTAGTACTCTAAAAACAGTATTTTCACTTAATAGCTTGTGGATAGCTTAAAAAAAAAACCTCACAGTATATTTAGAATTACACTTGAATGGAAAAGAAGCCAGTTTAAAGATGAGAAAACTCAAGTTACACATTTAACATTCTTTATATGTGGTAAAGTTCACTATCTTTTTGGCTTGAGGCACTCAAATTTATCACATGCATAGTAAATCTTTATATTTATTACAGAGTGTGATTAAAGCACTTAGACTGCAACAAGCAGACAAGCAGAAAATTAAATCCTTCAATAGCCCAGGATAGCAGGTTAACAAATGGCTTACAAATTTCTGAAACTGTTATTTCTTAATTCAAAACAAAAACTTCAAATTTGCACAAAATAAACTGTTCTGAATTCACCCTTAAGAGTCAAGTGAGTAAATATAATTAAGCCTTCCAGTATATAGACTATGTATTAGAGGAAGAAAAAAATACAAAAAAAATTCCAACAGAATACAAAAAAATCCCAACAGAATTCACCAAGATAAGGGTTTAGTTATTTCACTAACCTACCTCTCAGTGGTTTATTGTAACATTTCATCTTGAAGAATATTTTAACTTTCCATTTCCTTCTTTATTCATCCCATAATTCCTCTCTTCCCTTCCCTCTTCCTCTCTGCCTTCCAAAAACAAAGGGAAAAAAAATCTAAACACAAACGCAGATGACCTTTCATTATTTTTGTTCCTACAAGCAGATGCTGACTAAGGAACTCAGACCTAAATGATGTAAGAGAAAAAACATAATGGGAAAACCCATGGTTACAAGGAAACAGCTGCCTTACTAATAACTCAACAAACTTAATAATCTATGTTGTTAAAAAACAAGGCTGACTGATAGGAAAGGAGCCTAATCCTGCAAACTATTTACACTAGAGCAATGATTCTGTCCAGAATCAAAACAGATCCTTGACGGGAATGCATATAATTTACACTCCTCTAAATACTCAACATTGCTCTCACTAGAAACAGAGAAAGGATTCTCTTAAGTCACAGATAATTAGGAAGAATAAATGATTTAGATGTTCCATGTTTTATAAGAACTTCACTTCTTTTAAAAAGAAACCATTTCATTCAAAAAATGCTTTGAATTCAGTTTCTGGTAAAAAAGTCTGAAATTTTCTCAGATTTGAGACATAATTTTTTCTTCTTTCACCCCTTACAAGCAGATGCCCCTTTTCAAAGCAATTTCGGGTTGTACAGGCAGGACTAAGTGAGAAATACGGCTCCAAAGCCCGTTCAATTTGTCTGGGTCCATATGATTATAGGAACTGGGGGTGTTGGAGTTGGTGAACTTAACTTTGAGGAAATCTCTCACTTTTTCTTCAATTTCCTTTAGGCCTAGACTGGTTCCAAGGGTTTTCTCCTCCAACAAGACGGTCAACACTAAGGCTACATCTTTGAAGGCTGCGGTTTCATGGTCACAGTATTTATAAAAGATCAAAGTAGAGCCTGCAGGCAGTGATTCAAAGCGGTGCACCACAGCTGCATTCTGGCCATTTGTGAAACCACTGCTCAATTCCTGATCTACCTCCAGTTTGACAGCATCACTGTCTTGAGCAGCTTTGCCTGACCCATCAATCCGGATAGCACGGACACTACGAAAGGAAGAATAGGCATCAGCAATTTGTTCACTCAGACACTTAAGCGCTTCTTCAGCATCCTGGGCAGCAGTGAGCAGCAAGATAGCGGGCTGAGGCCGCGGATGGGAACTATTAAGATGTTTTTGAAGGAATGTTAGGCTTCTTTCCCACAGCTTCTCATCTTGACCTTGGTACTTTTTCCTAAGCTGTTTCATCTGGTTTTGGAACATCTGAACAGCAGTAGTTTCTACCTCAGGAGTATGAATAAACAAAAATTTTGCAAGGACAAAAATTATCAGAACAAGTAGGAACCAAAACCATTTCCTCTTGAAAAAATATTCATTTTGGGGCTGTTCAGCTACTTCTGTACAGAAAAAAAGAAATGACAGATATAAACAATTATTTTCTTACATTCCAGGGCAAATGAACTTTAAACATTAGGATTAATCTTTATAAACAGTAGGTAAAAGAAATAGGACTTTAAAGAAGGAAGCTGATAATTCTCTTTCTTGGGAGAATAAAATAATTTATCACATTTTCAAATCTCAAACCACAGGCCTGAAGTTACATGTATAAATATGAGTATCTCTTAAATATGAAAGCAATAAAAGATCGTTGAGAAAAATCTAGAATTTAAAATATGAAATGGCACAAACAAGTCAGAAATAACTATAATGCAAAATTATTATTACCAATGCCAATAGCAGGGAGATAAAAAGTAGTAAAATATAAGTATTTTTAAATTTAGAAACTCAGTAACTCACATGATTATTTAAGAATATTTGAAATATGTAAAAAGATAAAGATGCTACATAAGTAAATTTCATCCAATATTACAATAGCTATTTGTCTCTGTAGATCAACTGTTCTGAAGCCTATCTGTATCTTTCTGTGCATCCAAGTTAGCAGTGGTAAAATCTAGTTTTGAGTTCAAACCCTAATTATTATTGGTAATAATTCTATCAGTTTACTTTTATATACAAGGGGTGATCAAAATATGAATTTTTTCATTAAAAAAATATGTATTTTTTTGCTACTGGGGATTGAACTTACAACCTCACACTTGCCAGGCAGGTGCTTGTGCTGCTGAGCTAAATTCCCAGCCTCAACTGAAACTATTTATTACAGTAAAAAAATACATTGCTGTTGAATCCCTCTCAAAATATTCTTCCTTGCTTTCAACACACTTATCCCATTGTTCTTGCCACTTTTGAAGCAGTTCTCCAAGTATTCTTTTGAGGCTTTATGAAGTACGATCAAAAACTGAGTGACTGCTGCTGCTGAGTGCCATCCAACAGAAAGGCAGGCTTGTGAAACTCCGTGGTGTGTCTTCATCCAACTTATTCACCTGATTTGATGTCTCAACTTTTTGCTCTTTTCAAAATGAAAATCACCATGAAAGGTAAACTTTTTAAATCAATTCAGAACATCGGTACAACTGATGACATAAAATTTACAAAGACTTTTAGATCTGCTTCAGAGAGAGGCAAGAATAATGGGCTAAGTGTGTTTAAAGCCAGGGATATTTTGAGGGGATTAACGACAAGGTGCCTTTTCTGTAATAAATTTAAAAAGCTCTCCTCAAATATTTACAGCATTTTTTAATCACCCCTTGTGGTACTTATTAGTTTATATACACTTTCTCACATACCATTTTGTTTAATCAGTTAAAAATAGTAGCAATAACATTTTTATAGCTATTATTTATTGACTGACTGATTTAGCCTAATAAGTATACTAGATAACTTTTAGAGTAGTAACTCTCATAGTGTGATCACTGGGATATCCACAGGTATTCCAACCAAAACCATGTATTGTAACAGCTGAATACAGAAGCAGATGTGAGTCCAAGAAAATGTTATTAAGCCAGGTATTAAAGAGATTAGAAAAAAGCTTCTATAAATTTTAAACAGAACTACCAGATGATCTAGCAGTTCCACAGCTGGGTATACATCCAAAGGAAATGGACTCAGTATGTCAAAGAGACATCTGCTTTCCCTTGTTTATTGTAGCACTATTCATAATAGTCAAAAGGCAGAAACCTAAATGCTACAATGGATAAAAAATGTGGAACATATATACCATTCAGTCATATAAACAATGAAATTCTATTATTTCCAACAACATGAACAGAACTGGAGATCACTATGTTAAGTGAAACAGAAGCACATACAGACAAGTAGTGTATGATTTCACTCATATATGGAATCTGAAAAAGCTGACTGCATGGAGATTGAGGGTAAAATGGTGGTTTCCAGAGGCCGGGGAGAGCGAGTGTAAAAGAAGGGTGGAAAAGATTGATAATGAGTATTAAGTTAAAGGTAGGAGTAAGACTTCTAGTATGCTACTGCACAGCAGGGTACCCACAAATAGTGATACTATACTACATATTCTGCTATCTATTTCAAAGTTTGAAGAAAGGATCTTGAATGTTTTTTAGCATAAGGAAATGATATATATTTGAGATAAATTTTTAGGTTGATTTAAACATTACACTGTATATATATATAACAATACATGGTAGTCCATAAAATTTTAATGCTTTTATATATCAGTTTTAAAAGTTAACCTGAAAGGGCTGGGGATCTAGCTCAGCGGTCTAAGCGCCTGCCTGACAAGCGCAAGGTCGTGAGTACAATCCCCGGTGCCGCCAAAAAAAAAAAAAAAAGTTAACCTGAATAATAACAATAAAAAGCTCTTCGAAGCCCTTAACTTTAGTAGCGAAAAAGGGCACTGAGATAAAAAAATTTGAGAATCATTGTTAATTTATTTTATTAGTATTCATGATAATAAACAGGCTTAGAGAATAAAAGAAACTTGCCTTAAAGCTACATACACAAGGTAAGTTCTAATCTAGTTCAAATACTGGTATGTAGACTCCAAAACTCACAGTCATCTCTTTATGTTACTGTGTGCAGTCTGTTTCCCGATTGAGTATTGGTTGCTCAGTTAACCTTTTTAGCAGTTTTGCTTAACTTTTATTTTTGGACAATAAAGTCAAAGGGAAAACTAGATGTGGCTTTATATAGTTTTCCTATAAAGAATTTCACTGCTAGTGTAGTACTTTTTCCTCTGAAATGCTTAAAATATGATTCAAACAGAAGTGTCATATTGCTGTCAAGACATTTTAAAACAACTATGGACCACCAAGGTTAAAAGACTCATTTAATAGAAATTGAACAGACAAACTTACGTTTGCTCGAAGATGATGGAGACTGGTTTCCAAGCTTTGACATCTGAATGCTATCACCTAATGATTGAATAATTAAACAAGACTATCAACTTATGTTTTATAATTTGAACATTTATCTTTAGTAGAGAAAGAAGAGACAAATTCTACCAAGAAAAAAAGAAGGCACAGGTTAGTCAGAAGCAGAAGAAAAAGAGTATTTGAACGCCCATTACACTGAAAGCCCCTTGAGACACAAGACACACTTCTTTTAAACTTATTCAGAGCATGTAGTTATCTAGTACAAAGTATAAATTTAATATTTAACTTTTGAGAGAAAGCCTTGAAGTATTTGACCCATGATTATCTAATGAGATTGGTAAAACCATGGGACAAAGTTATAGGGACAAAGAAAATAAGCACACCATAATAAAAGGAAACATATACCATCTGAAAAACGGCCATATATTGAACTCTTGACTGGTGAAGATGCTGTAAAGAGGGGGAAAAAAACAAGAACACAATGTGGATTATTGATTAGTATTCTATCTGGATAAGGTGTTTCAATATCAAACTCAATCTTAATCCTCACTATTCTACCTCAAACTGACTCAACATTTCCTCTGGCGTTTCTGACAATTTCAAACATTAGTAATATTTCAAAAAAATTCATTTAAAAACTTTCCATCATTTCCGTTAACAGACACAATTCTGTTTTAGGGTTGTGATTAAACAACAGTTCAAAAATAAGTTTTCACAACTTCACTAAATCTCTACTTCCATCATTATTTTAGAAAATATTTAAAACTATCCCAGCCTTTCCTCTCTCCCTTTCCATCTTTCTTAGCAGGGCAGCAGGTTTTGACCTGTAAGAGCAAACGGAGGAAAAGGGCCAAGATTCAGAGGGTAAAAAGGATGAGGGAACTCATTGCTACAACTTGCACTGGGCAGTACTGCCATCTATCACTTGCCTCAAGTTTTTAACTTCTGTATATATAACTGATTTTCCTGGTACACAGTAACAGCATTCATATGAAAAACACTAGACTAACAGGAGCAATAAAATTAGCAGTGCTAAGACACAGAAATAGCCTCATTTTTGATTATATGACAAGAAAACTCAAAACAAAATGACATCAACCTTAAATCTAAGAGGCAAAATTTTTTTTTAGTTACTACTTTAGCTTAGGAAGCTTCATACTTTAGAGGTTTCTAAGGGCATTAAATTATAATTGCATTATCAAAACAAAATACCAACCAAGAAACCCCAAACTCATCAGATGTTTATCCTAAATACCTTACTACATGTTTTGGAAGATCAAATGAAATAATACATATGAAAATGCTATGAAGTGTCTATGTTTATGATGAATAACTATTAACTATGTACTTTACATTAATAGTTATATAATTCCTGGAACACAAATACAAACTTAGCATAGTATATGCACACTGCTGATCTAAAAAGTAAGTTTTCCCTTTTCTTAAAAACATTAGAGACAGTAACAAAAATCCTGAAAAAAATCTTAAAAGATAAAGCTAAAGCTTTTCTAAAGAATACAGCAATAAGCCAGGCGTGGTGGCTCACGCCTGTAATCCCAGCATTCAGGAGGCTGAGAAAGGCGGATCGTTGTGAGTTCGAGACCAGCCTGGGCTACAAAGTGAGCTCAAGGCCAGCCTGAACAGCATAGTGAGACCCTGTCTCAAAAACACCAGGGCTGGGGATCTAGCTCAATGGCCTAAGTGCTTTCCTGGCAAGCGCAAGGTCATGAGTTCAATTCCCGGTGCCGCAAAAAAAAAAAAACAAAAAAACAATACAGCAATAATCACTCGGTAAAAGAGTAGAAGGCTTGAATGTTCTATAGTTATTGACTTTTACACAATATGTTGTTAACAAATAATCATTTACAGTTATGTGATATTATATTTAGACTTTAAAAAATTGTTTATACATATAAGCTGATTATAATAACCCAGTCACAAACACTAGTGTTCCTAAGGTAAGAAAATCGGGGCTCACAAAGTTTAAGTGACTTTACCAAACTCTTTCAATTAGCAAGTAAAGAGCGTTAGGTCGAGAAGCCAGGTGCTGTAACTCCAAAGTCTATCCTCTTTTCTCCACACTAACTTTAATGAGACAGGTTCCGAAGCTTGTATTAATAATCTTACATCTCTAGAGACACATTCTTACCTATTCACACTATTTTACTATCTGGCAAGTGGAAAAAAAGTAAAAACAGTGGCTCTGTTATTTCCCAAAAGATTAGGATGTAGATGGAAACCTAAACTGGGACTATTTTACCTAGGAAACTGGTGTGATGATGGCGTAACAGTAAGAATTCAAAGGTTTTTGAACACTCAAATTTAAAAATGCCTCTTTTCTCACTAAAGCAGGCAGAAATGTGAAATTAAGAGAATGATATATCCAGCGGTGGTTGGTGCATGCCTGCAATCCCAGCACTTGGGAGGCTGAGGAAGGAGGATTGGTGCCAGTTCAAGGCCAGCACTATGCAGTGAGTTCAAAGCTGGTCTCAAACTCACAACAATCCTCCTGCCTCAGTCTCCTGGCTGCTGGGATTACAGGCATGTGCCACCATGTTTGGCACATGCATATTTCTCGTATGATGTTTCCATATAAACTCTCAAAGCTCAATATAGTACTTAGATATGGAAGACAGCTACAGGTGTTTAAGCCATAATATGCCGAAGAGAAAGTTGGAATGTACATAGAAAAGATTCTAAAATTTACTGACTAAAAAAAGATTTCTGCAATTCAATTAGATGCTCAATTATTTTCTCTTCTGTAATGTGTAGTCTTATTAAAAGAAATAAAAATTATAAAAACATTTTCTAGTTAAAATCATACAGGGATACATGCATACCTATGTTTATAGCAGCACAATTTATAACAAGTAGATCTTGAAAACAGTGTATATAACCATCGATAGATAAATGACTAAGAAAAATGTGCTATTTATACACGATGGAATACTATGCTACCACAAAGAAAGATAAACTTGAGGAATCTGCAGGTGAATACAAATTGAGAACATAAAGTCAAGCGAAGTAAGTCAGATGAAGCTGGGCCTGGTGGCGCACACCTATAATCCCAGCACTTGGGAGGCTGAGACAGGAGGATCGTTGTGAGTTGGAGACCAGCCTGGGCTACAAAGTGAGCTCAAGGCCAGCCTGAATGGCATAGTGAGACCCTGCCTCAAAAAGACAAGGACTGGGAATTTAGCTCAGTACCTAAGTGCCTGCCTGGCAAGCGCAAGGTTGAGAGTTTGATTCCCGGTGCCACAAAAAAAAAAAAAAAAAAGATTAACAAGCTCAAATTGCAACACAAATAAAAAGCAAAACAGGAGAGACAAATAGGAAGGGGAAGTTCAAATACTTCCCCAAACTATGTATTCTGTTGTTTTAAAAAATTTCAAAATATACACTAATTAGTTTCACTTATACTAATAGTTTAATTAATTCATTGAAAAGAAAGTTTGTATTATTGTCTTTCTTTTTTTGTAAGAATCATTCTGGTTTATGACTTGTACTGAGTAACTACTTGAAAATGATACACAGTGTAATAACTATTGTTATTCTCTTAATTAGTTATGAAAATTTGTTTTACTTTTTCATAAAAAAATTTTAAATTTCTGGTAACAATGTATGTCAATTTTATTTATATGAAAGTCACTTCTCTGCTATTAATTATTCAGAACATACAAAGAACTAAGAAATAACAAATTATTGAATTTTTGAATTTCTCATAGTAGATACACTGAAACTCATGCATTTTTCACTTTCAGTAGTATCTTTTAAGTTTAATTTTCATTTTTGATTCTTGTCATAAACATAATTCTAATAAGGTGAGTAACTAATAATTAGGTTTCTTGATTGTAATAGGTCAGAAAGAGCCAATTATGAGAGGACATGGTCTTCTAATAATAAGGACACACAATAAAAAAATGACAGTCAATAATAAGGCAAGGTCATTTCAGTTTTAGATAGCCAAATCAATATGTAGAGTAAAACCTCACTGATGAGGAAAAATGAACTGTGATACTTACTACTTTGTTCACAGAAAAACAAAGTCAGAGAAGTTATCTTGTCCAGTTACAGAGTTAATCATTCCATAAACAAGAGACACATGATAGAGATTTTTTCTATTATCTAATAAAAGTAAGGGGATACCTGAGGACCTGAAGACCACTATAGTCAGATGAGTAAAAAGGGGATAAAGAATAAAGGTTATTTAAGGCAAAGAGTGTGTGTGTGTGTGTGTGTGTGTGCGCGCATGTGTGTACTTTAGTACAGTCAAGGTTTAACTGGACATATTTCTATAAAAATTGTGACAAGTAAGGCCATAATTCAAAGTAAAATTTCATGACATCAATTTATTGGTATTTCTTAAATTCTGTGACACATAATACAATCCTAAACCTGAACAGGAAAATGCAGTTTGTGCATCCCTGCTCTTACTACATGAAAGAATAGGTATGTAAAGCTGCTGTGTTACTATAAAGTCTGTTAACTAAAAACCAAGGATTGAGCCGGGCGTGGTGGCTCATGCCTATAATCCCAGCACTCGGTAGGCTGAGACAGGAGGATTGTTGCGAGTTCAAGACAAGCCTGGGCTACAAAGTGAGCTCAAGGCCAGCCTGAATGGCATAGTGAGACCCTGTCTCAAAAAGACAAGGGCTGGGGATTTGGCTCAGTGGCTTAAGCGCCTGCCTGGCAAGCACTAGTTCATGAGTTCAATCCCCGATGCCGCAAAAAAAAAAAACAAACCACCAGGGATTGTCAAAGTAGTACAATTTCATTACTATATATGCTTGAGGCTACAACTGGATGGATTGTCAAGCCCAGATCCATCATCCTGATTTTCTCACGCCACTGCCTATGCTCTATACCTAGCCCACCTAATTCCAGTTCAAGCAAATGGAAATTACTGAACTAGTAATTGTAGCTGTCCTTTATTAGTGAGATCGCAAACAACTCAAATATGCACGAACTGATTATTTTTGTATATTAGATAATCAAGAAAAACACAGCCAACAGTTTACTTACTTTGCATCCTAGTCCTCATTCTTACATGTTGTTCGAACCATTCTTGATTTTTTTGATATCCTGAGCCTGAAATAAATTCATATATCGAAATACAATTTCATATACTTTGAAGTCTGTATCATAGCCCAGTGTTGCTATGACAAATCTATCAGAAAGGAAAAAATAAAGTAGGGAAACAATGAAGGTAACAGTTTCTGATGTAAAAGAATTTCAAAGGATCACATCAGTGAAGATGAACTACTTCCATTAGCAGAACAGGTATCAAATAAATATGACAGTGGTGGAGAAACCATGGCATGCATGCTGCAGTGGGCTGTTTGTACCACTGAAAGCTCTAAAAGGCTCACCAACACTACATTACGACCCAACAGACAAAACTAGGTATAAATTGTTATGGCTTGTGTATAGAGGTCCCCCCAAAGCCTCATGCAGTCATAGATGGGGTTTTTCAGAGGTGGCTGGATCCGGAGTGTGCGGTGCTGGGATTGATTCATGGTGCAGTGCTAGGCTTGAGAGCACTAGGATTAAGGGTGTGACTGCTACCCAGGCTAACTAGCATGGATAAAATATAAGGGATAAAAAGAGCTGTGGTTGTCCCTTGTTTCTGCAACCTTTTGCCTACCACGAAGTATTTCTCCTCAGGATGCCTGTCTGTGTCACCCTGCCTCAGAGCCAGCCGATTATGGACTGAAACCTCTACAAACTGTGAGTTGAAATAAACCTCTGTTCCTTTAACTTTGGTGTTGGCTATTTTGTCTCAGCAACAAGAAAAGTAATTAAGACATAAGTCTTTTGGTCTATGTGAATGACTGAGTTCAAAAACACATCACCAGGTTTTGATGCTATTTAATTGAAAAGTTATCACTTCTCAGCCTTTTGGTTAAGATCAGGTGTAACTGAAAAGTTAACCATTTACTCAAGAGTAAATGACTTATGGTAAAATAGTCCTGAATACATTTCCACATCACAGTGTAATTATCATGCATAGCACCAATGATTGGTAGGTTAAAAAGTGGAGAGAGAAAAATGACTTAAAAAGCTGCTAGAATTTTTGTTGGTAGAATAAATCAAGTTTAGAAATATGTGACTGTAAAAGAAAGACCACTTACTCAGCACAGAAGATTGCTTATTATGAGCTGTGGAGTCTTGTCCTAAAACAGAAAACAGGAAAAGGGTCACAAAATACTTGGAAATTAAAACAAAAAAGGTGTTGTATAGATGTTTTGCCTGTTTCCTATGAGTATTATAAACAAATGAAATCAAATCTTTCTCTGATCAGTCTCGAAAAATATAATAAATATATTTTTCTCTTTTCTAAACTTCAAAATATTCAGAGACTGGACAGTAACATGGCATCAGTTTTAAGATCATTACAATCAAAATAATGGCTACAGGCAGGGGATGCAGCTAAGAGGCAGAGTGCTTGCCTAGCACATGTGAGGGCCTGGGTTTGATCCCTAGTGTTAAGAGGGGAAAAAAAGCTAAATGTATTCAATGTTTACTAGGTACTAACTGTAACTTTAATTTTATTTTTGTTTAACTCTAATACCTTATACAGTAGATGTTATTTCTATATTTCATAAGTAAAAACTGAAATTGATAATTTTCTTGAGATTACATATCTGAAAATAATGAGACTAAGTCCATAACCATATATAATACCATATAGGATGGCATGTATTATATGTGCAAATTTGTGGGCATTAACAGGTGGTTATGAAGTAAAATCCTATGTCCCATTTTGAAGTGTTATTTAAGGATAACTGTAAAATGATGCCATCATTAGAAAACGACATCATAAATAACTATAATAAGGTAAATGTCAAAATCTGCCTACAAGAAACAAGTTACTTCTATCCATTGGTAGAAGTATCAATGTAAATTTATTTACAATTTCACTTTTCTGAATACAAATGCAATACATGCTAGCTGTAAAATGTATTCTAGAAATGTATAACTTAAAAATTTATGCATAATGTATCTGTTAAGTACTATGTATAGAGTATTCAGTGTGGAAATACATGCTAAATAAGAGATACAGATTTGCTTTCCGCCTATGTTAACAACATACTTAAAAAAACCTGGACACAGGCTTTTTTATATATTCTTTCATCAAATTCAAAGTACTTTGTAGCAACATTTACATAGGTAGATACATTTAAGAGTTTTCAAAAGTCAAAGGTTTAGAGCAAAATAGGGTAAATATTTACATAAAGGGTGCTTTTCCACAAAAGGTTTTCTTTTACTGTTCCAGAAACTTACTTATTTTATTATATTTCATCACTAGCCCAGGATCTGCTAAAAACTAAAATTAAATACCATATAAAATGGAATTCTATGAGCACAGTGATTACAAAAAGATTTCCAAAGGCTTTTTCTTTAGTCTTTTACTTTAAAAAAAGTGATGCAGAAGGAAAAAACAACTTGAAGATTTTACATACAAGGATATTTTCAGATGATTGATGAGTAACTCAAATTTTGGGACTTGATTTAAAAATGGAAAAAGAAAAACAGTATTATTTCACATAATCTAAGAAACAGCCATTGCAGATAATCTGCAAAATACAGAAAATACAGTAAAAGAAAAATGCCAGAGTCTACTGTTCTGAACAATTACTGTTAGCACTTTAGTGTACTACTTTCTAACATTTTTTTATGTCATATTTTCTTTTTCTTTTTTTGGTACCAGGAATTGAACTCATGACCTCACACTTGCCAGGCACGTGCTGGGTCGCTGAGCTATATCCCCAGTCACAAGTCATACTTTTTTAACATATGAAAATTTTTCAAGTTGTAAGATTCAAACTACTACTATATCAAACTAAAAGCAAATCAACATATATTTTATTGTTACATTTTAAATTTCAAACTCAGGTTTGAGTACAGAGAGCAACTCAAGAAGTATAATGAAGAGGTAGAAAGATACTAGGGAAGTTTTATTTTAACCACTCACTACATATCTTTTTCATTTAAATTATAAAAGAAGATCTTTAAAAATAAGAACAAAATTTGGCCATGATCATGGGTATATCTGTAAGCATGGCTTTACTTACTTTGTGGTAATTTCCAAACTGATTCTGGACACTGATCAGAAAAGACAGTGGTTTGATCTTTAAAAAAGAAAAAAAAGTACACTAAAATTCATATTTAATTTTTCTTTTAACAGTACTAGAGATTAAACCCAGGGAGCAATGAGCTATATCCTCAAACCTTCTAATTTTGAGACAGAGTGACAGTAAGTTGCCCAGGCTGGCCTTGAACTTGTGATCCTCCTGACTCAGATTCTGGAGTAGCTGGGATTATAGGTATAAGCTACTGTGCCTGGCAATATTGAACTGTTTAGTGTACATTTTATAAGAGAACAAATATTGATGAATCATAAGAACTTTAATTCTTGGCGCATAATTTATCAAAAACTTTCAGAGAGTCATGTCAAAAAAATTAGCTAGTTATGTTTTCCCTCTAACCACTATTTAAAGAAAAATATTGAAGATACAGAACATAGTGGAAGTAAACAGATAATAAAATCTTTGAGTTTTATAGTAAAATAAATAAAAATAAAATCTTTAATTTTTAGAGCTTTATGTATAGTACTTTATTTGGGTACTTATTATGTGCCAAGCACTTTCTAAGTGTTCTCTATGTATGAATTAAATTAATCCTTACAACAGCCCAGATGGGAAGAGTGAAGAACACAAGTCAAGGGAAAATCTTGACAGTTTACAATGGATCTTCTTAAAAGTCTTTAATACACATTTTGCCTTAAGATTTTCTGGAACGAGGGCAAGACAGTATGGTATTTACTAAATCCTTAGTGTTGTGTATTTTAGTCTACTCTTAAAACTGTTTTTTTTTCATATAATAGTGGAATTTATAACTAAATTTGTTTAAAAGTAGTCAGATTGCTATTTTGGAAACAGAAGCATTGGACATATAAAAGTGCAGTGGCTAATTGTAGACAGCGTACTATTTTTGTTAAAAAATTTCTGAGCATCCACCCTTGAAACATCTTCCTAATATTAAAAATATGAAGTACTGAAATAAGCTAATTTGTTATGAATGTTATAATACAAAAATAGACATTTTTAATGGATGAAATTAAAAAATTACACAAAATTCTAGTATTTTTTTTCTTAGTGATGACTGGCTCAGAAGATGGCTTTAGAAGACCAATATTTTTCTTACTATGCCTCAATACTTTGCTTTTTTTTTTTTTTTTTTTTTTTTTTTTTTTTTTTTTTTTTTTTTTTTTTTTTTTTTTTTTTTTTTTTTTTTTTTTTTGGTATTTTTCTTCTTTGCTTTTGCTGCTCTAGGGACGGAACCCAGGGCCTTCAGCTTGGTAGGCAAGTGGTCTACACTGAGCCACAGTCTCAGCTCTTTTTTTATTTTATTTTTGAGACAGGGTTTAAATTGCCTATGTTGGCCTCAAACTTGTCATTTTCAGGTCTCAGGTTTCCTGTGCCCAGTAACACCCTGTTCTTTAGTTAAAGAGTTTTCTTCAGCACATAAATATATGCTTCAAAAAGGGCACAAGAACTTACTTGGGGAACAAAGACCTGGAGTTTATGCAGTTCCAAACAGCATATGCTAGTGACAATGGCAGTGAGTACTGCTTATATGAATGGCTTAATCTTTAATTTTTAGAACTTTATGCATAGTGCCTTATTTGGGTACGTATTTGTGCTGAGCACTAAGTATTCTGTATAAATGAAATTAATCCTCACAACAGCCCAGATGAGGAGATTGAGGAAAACAAGTTAAGCAATTACCTGAGGGCATATACCTAGTAAATGAAGGACTCAAACTGGGGCATTCTGGCTCCACGGGCACACAGGGTAGGCAAGTGGTCTACCACTGAGCCTTATCTCCAGCCTGAGACCATGCTCTTAACCACTATGCTAGAGTATTACATATCTCCTTTTAGGATTTCTCTATATAGAAAGAAAGGAGGAAAATATGAGGAAAGGTGGGAAATATACAGAATACCAAATGCCTATTAAATAGCTTATGGACTTAAAAAAAACTTTTTTTTTTTGTGGAGATCAAATCCAGGTCTTCATGCATGCAAGGCAGGGGCACTGCAAATGAGGTAAAGGTTATGAGTTGGGTCTCAGCTCATTTTTAAAGTAAAATGATGAAATAATTAAAAAGAATTATAGAAATTCTCATGAGGTGGTAAAGTGGAGAATTATTTTTCTGTGAGACTAAAATATAAAATTATACTCTTTACTTGCAGTTTATAAATTTATCCAGCATCCTCAAGTCTCAAAATAGTGTTTTTGTCTATTAACTCTTTCAATTAGAAATTGCTAACACTAACTTGGTAATTTTTGTCTGTGTGTCACTGGGGATTGAACTGAGGGCCTTGCAGATGCTAAGAAAATACTCTGCCACTAGTTACAACCTCAGGCTTTTTTAAATTTTTAGTTTCAAAATGGGCCCTAAATTGCCAAAGCTAGCCTTGAACACATGAACCTCTGGTCTCAGCCTCCCAAGCAGTTGGGATCATACTCATATCACACTGTGGCTAGCTTAGAATAAGTAATTTTAACAAGTATTAAAAGTATGTTACTTTTTTTTGGAGGGCCGGTACAGGATCTCCCTATGTAGTTCAGACTGGCTTTGAACTTGATTAAGGAACCCAGGGTGGCCTTGAACACGCAGTGATCCTCCTGCCTCAGCCTCCCGAGTGCTGGGATTACAGGCACGTGCCACTATGGCTGGCCAAAAGTATGTAACTTTTTAGAAAGTATTTTTAAAGAAAAAGCAAATTTACAGAATACCTGTATTTTAGAACTAAAAAATAGCTCCTATAAGAAGAGTCATATGTATGTAAATCAATGTTACCTCCAGATTCAACAGAATCCCCGGATCTGACCTTAACAGTAGTGACATCACTGTAAGAACCATCTTGGTCATCATCTTCAGTTTCTCCTAAAGAAAAGTAAACAGTATACTGGGGTATAGTCTCTAATGCCTAAAAGCTCTAGATTAAAAAAAAAAAAAAGTCAACATTGTAATGAAGGTTTTTTAAAAGATACCACTATTTTGAATCATAAAGTTCTAAATGAGTTAAAATTGAACTCATGTTTGTTGTTTTCTGAGGCACATGATTATTTCCTAAACAAATATTCACAGCAATACCTAAAAGAATGTATTTTGAAACTTTAGTAAAAAATGAACAGGTGAGCATTAAGTAGTGAAAAATTTGTACTTTATGGGGAGAAAACTAAATATAGCTATGTAATTAAATTCAGACATGATTAGGGTATACAGATGTGTTTTTATAAGTATGTATCAATATAGGTTAATGCATATACATACCCACATTCAAACATTTTGGTATACAGAAGACTATAGCTTGAAAAGGAACTAAATTTTATACTCTTATTTTTCAAACACAGATTAGTTGTAAGAATTTGGAAAGGTAATTAAGCAAAGGGCAAGCACATGCTAGAAATGGAAATATTAGGTTCGCTTCAAATTAACTCAGACAAAAAGATGCTTATAATGTATATAAGGGGTCCCCATCAGTCATTCTATCGGGTTTTATCCCATTTATCTTAATGGTTCATAATTTTTTTCCTGAAGAAAAAGCTATTTTCTGCTCTTAAACACCTATCAAATTGTTTCTAATGTAAAGACAAAAAATATATTGTATGATGTTTAAAAAGGACGTACCTTCTTCAGAGAAATTGACCTTCTGTTCGACATTAGAGGCTTCTGGAAGAGAAAAAGGTATGTGTATATAATATCGAAATATAAAACTAAGCAGCTAATTTACAAAAATGAACATAAAGATACAATAAATGTTTTCTTCTGTTAAATCACTGAGAATATCATTTCCTTCTGGCTGCATTAGAAATAACTCAGATACAAAGTTGAATCAGAAATAGTGTTTATTTTTCCTTTAGAGATCTACTTTAAAGTATAACTTATATGTGCATAAAACACTAAAGACTATAGTGATAAATACTCCAGTCCTTATAGGTTTGTATATTCTCATTCTCCTATTTGCTAGATTGCGTATGCTACTGTGAAAAGCATCAAGTCAGCTGAACTGAAAAACCAGTCTTTTTTTTCAGTTTTGTTTTTTATTTCCCTGTAGTGCTGGGAACTGAATTTAGGGCTCCAAATCTTAGGCAAGTGCTTTACCAAACAGCTGCATTCCAAGACCTTTTCAAGTTCTATTTTACTTTATTTTTTGTGGGACCCAGTAGTGCTCTGTCACTGAGCTGCATCTGCAGTCCTTTAATCACGTTTCCACTGGCTTGAACCACCGGGAATACACGCATGACTGCCCCACTGGGCAGCCTGTACCACCGGATGGGACTGTCACACATGTACCACTGGTGGTTCAGAGCTGCCAGGCAGTGAGACACACAAATTATGGCCTTATCGTACATGTGTTAATTTTTACTTTTAATTTTGTGGTGGAGTCTTGCTAAGTATAAGTCACTCAGGAAGGATTCAAACTCGTTATTCTGCCTCAGTCTCCCTAAGTGCTGGGATTGCAGGTTTGTGCCATAGTCTTGCCAAATTCGTGAGGTTGTCCTTGAACTTGCAATCCTCCTGCTTTTAGCTTCCCCAAATCAGGTTTTTAGTGCACTGGTGTCTCCAAGGAGAAAGTAAGAAAGTTTAAAAGAGAAAAAATCCTCTTCCTAGTTTCAGCAGGGCCATATACATCACTGCTACTCAGAGCAACAGAAAATTTAAACAAAAATACATGAGCAAAACATCAAAAAAACTTTCAAATGCAGTATTTTTACATAGGCTAAAATATCAAATGATCCTAATAGAGAAGTAGCATTATTTACATTTCAATAAAGTTGAGAGAACTTTTCTTTTCAGCTTTTATCTCTACTGGATTTAACTTCTATGCTTTTTAAAAGTGTAAAAGTTGTCAGTACCAAAATGGAGTCACACATGTCAATCCTAAAACAAAATGGAGCTGGGAGGCCATGAAGGAATAACCTTCTTGCATGTATGCTTATGATAAGAACTATTAAAAGGACTCTCCGAAACCAGAATTCCAGACTAGTCAAAAATGAAAGGTGAGCATTAAGTAGTGAAAAATTCTATAAAGACAACGCTCCAGCAACAGCCTGTATGTATTACCAACAAATAATCACCAACTCCTTCGAACACTCCTGTAGCCCATGAAGCTTTTCTTCTATGCTTTTAAAGCTGCTTTTGCCCCACCCCCTTTTGATGTACCTATGGTCTGCTATTATATGTAAATCCTAAATAGTAATCCTTTGTAATTCCTGAATAAAGTCTTTGTTTTGAAGAGCTGCTTGTCACTCCTTTTAGACAGGGGAAAGAAGACTGCGGAAAGAAACTGCCAACAAATTCTATGGGAATTGGAAATTTTTTCATATTAATTTAATTAGTATACTACTAAAGTTTGAGTTCCACTGAAAATACTCCTTCTTGATGACAGTGGCAAATGCAAATCAGTATGTGAAATATGTCTGCCAACATTTGTTGTAGTAGAAAGCTAACCCTGAGGAAATAACATCACATTGTTCTTAAAAACCTATAGTCTGGTATGTATATTATGTGCTATTTAAATCTAGGCTCTAGGGAAACTGCTCTTTGACTTTTTTCTTCTTTAGAAAAAATTTGGAAAGTCAAACTGGTCTTAGCATGATTTCCTTAAAATTTTTAAATTAGTATTTCCATTCTTTACAGCAGGAATTATCTCCTCCTGTTTTATTTTCTAATTACCTATTATGATAGGTTCCTTTTTGTATAGCAGTTTTATTCATCTCCTTAACTATACACATAACATGCAAATAAAACATGTTTTTTTTTTTAAAGAGCAGAATATAGTTACTGAGAGAAAGAAAGCTTCTGTAAGAGAGAGAGAGACACAGAAGGGGTACTGAGTTGCCCAAAACATGCTTTCTTAAAGAGTTAATGTTTATGTCTTAATTGTTATCTTAATAACAGCAAGTAATTCTTAATATCTGCACATGATAGTTTTTCAAAAACCCTTTAGGTCTGTTATCAGATTCCCGTAACATAGGAAGGGAATATATTCTTCTCAAGTAAGGCTCACAGATATTAAGTGATTTTTCTAAGGATATAGCACTGAAGTGGTATAAGAAATTTGAAGAGACTCTGATTTCCAGTTTATTGGAAATTTCCAGTTTCTCTTCTACCACTGCATCCATGAATAACAGCATAGGGTAAGCACTCAGTTCCCCTAAGTCCTGGGGATCAAATCCAGGGATCTGTACATGATAGGCAAATGCTCTACCAGAGCTATATTCCCAACCTAATAATTTTTTGAATAAACAAAACAAAACAAAAAAGGCTGAAAGCTGAATTCTTCCTATGATTAGAGGGTCTAACAATTCCTAAATAAAAATCCATCTAAGCAGGGCCATGTAATACGGCAGGGTTTATTAATTTTATATTTAGTATAGGACATCACATTCTAAGGTTTACTCACTAAAAATTATGCAGTATAACAAAACTTTTTAAAACATTTAATTTCAAATCTGTAATAGAAAACTCAATACTTCCCCAAATTACATATTCCATTGTTTTAAAAATATTTCAATATATATGCTAATTTGTTTCATGTATACTAAGTTTATCTCAGTTCACAGAAAAAAAAGTTTGTGTTATCTATTTCTTTTTTTGTAAGGATCTTATGTCTTCTACTTAGTAACTACTTTAAAGATAATGATACACAGTATAATAATCTGCTATAGTCTTATTGTGTATGAAATGTTTTTTCCTTTTTTTGGTACCAGGAATCAAACTCATGACCTTGTGCTTGCCAGGCAGGCGCTTACACTGCTGAGCTATATCACTGGCCCAAAATGTTTTTTATAAAATAAAATCTGTAATAATGAAAAGGTATGTTGAAGATGTACAATTTATTCACTGAGTTATTACAAAAAAAAGTATAGCAATTCCTTTACTCTGCTACATTTTATTTCCACATGTAGGTATGTATGTATTTAATTATTTATTTATTTTTTGCCCGGCACTGGGGATTGAACTCATGACCTTGCGCTTGCCAGGTAGGCGCTTAGGCCACTGAGCTAGATCCCTGACCCTTGTATTTTTGAGACAGGGTCTCACTATGCTGTTCGGGCTGGCCTTGAGCTCACTTTGTAGCTCAGGCTGGTCTCGAACTCACAGTGATCCTCCTGTCTCAGCCTCCTGAGTGCTGGCATTACAGGCGTGAGCCACCATGCCCGGCTTCCACATGTATTTAAAGCTCTAGGTCAATCTGTCTAGATCCAATTCATGTAACAGTCAATCCTGAAATTGTCCAAAATTCAATCTGTTTTTCTTCATTTATTTGTGTGCTTCCTAATTACCACTGGGGAGGGCAACTGGCATAAAAAAAAATTCCTGTGTATCTTTAATACTTCTATGGTATTACATTTAAAATATTTAATAGGTCATTGGACTTATCTATTTTTGAACACTTTTTAAGATTTTTTTATTTTCTAAAATTTTTCTTTTTATAAATACATGTTTATAGTACCATAATGACTACCTTTATCACGGACAGCTGTTACATGTACAGGATATGTCTTAATGCTTTTTATATCCCCTGCCTCCTCTCCTTCACAGTTAAGCTTTTAAATCTGCTATCTAAAACCCTTTCTTAAGAATTCTATATTATTCATTAACAGTATTCAAGACTGAATAACATGTCTTGATCTAAGCATTAAAACCAAAACAGTAGTTTGTTTTATAATACAATAATAGCTATGAATTAAAACATCTAAAATAAATTTTAAAGGTTTAACAAATAATCATTATTAAATGAGCTTATCATTTCTTTCTTCCCTTCTTTCTCCTCCCTCCCACCCTTTTTCTCTCCCTTCCTTCTTTCTCTTTCTTTCCATGGTGCTGAGGACTGAACCCAGGGTCTGAAAAAATGACAGTTAAGTACTTTACCACTCAAAAATGACAGTTAAGTACTCTACCACTCTATATTCCCAGCTCTTTATATACATATTTTGAAACACGATTTTCATTCTATTAAACAAAACTCAAGAAACTCAAACTCTTATTTAGAATGTTATACTAAAAATTACATAACATAAAATACCTCAGATAAAGAATCACAGCTAGGGCTGGGAATTTAGCTCAGTGGCCTAAGTGCCTGCCTGGCAAGTGCAAGGTCGTGATTTCGATTCCTGGTGCCGCAAAAAAAAAAAAAAAAAAAAGAATCACAGCTAATGTGACATAAAAGAGTTTACTTCCTCTTATTACATGGTCTCTAAACAAAGTTTATGATGTCTATTACAAGAATAACTGTGGTATTTGCAAGTCTCCTTCACTATGTTATCCATCCTTCAAAATTCAATTCAAATGTCACTTCTAACCTACAATATAAAAACCTCTTGGACCTTTTCAAGTAGAGAACTTCACTAGGATCCTATATACATATAGCACTATTTTAGCACTTAAAAATTATAGGATTTTTAAACTTGTTTTTCTTTTTCATTAGACAATGTGCTCCTAAGAAGTATAGAGGGAAAAAATCATGGCTCTTTATGGACCTAGTATTTACATCAGTCACTGGCATATAGAAGGTGGATGAAAAAAAATGTTGTTCAATGAATGAACAGGTTTTATGAGCACAGAATAAAACTGTTTTATTCTTATACCATCATAAATAACATTACTTACCAGTTGAAGGAAAGTTCAGTGAAGTTAGTTTTCAATAATTCCATTTCATGTAATGTTTTAGACATTCAATCTATTCATTTCATTTTTTTTATTATGTAGCTTCTTTCGGTATGAACTTGGTTGGTACATACAGAAGGTTAAAGCACTACAGTTATATATATTTTAAAAGGTATTATTTTCTATGCTCATGCAGAAGCTCTGAGAAACTAAAATTCTATTTGGAGCAAAAATGTCCTTAATAACATAACGCCAGTTTTAGAAATTATAAAGGTAGTGGCTTCAACAAATAGACAAATGGTAATAATTAAGAAATGCTTTTAAGGAGGTGGTGTTTTCTCACCACCTGAGTGGGATTAGGAAGAAATGCTTTCAGAAATTCTAGGTCTTTTCTGGCAGAGATTAACCACTAACTGTACCACTTTCTGTCCATTTTCTTTTGCTTGGTCACAGTCTTTAAGAAAATACAAAGTTTCAGGTGTATCTCAGCTTGTGAGGCTCTTAAGTGTCCCTAGATATTTTGAAAGTCCACCAAAATATGTACATTTCCATTATACACTTTCCTAGTCCTAGTGATTTATGACATATACTTTGTGTGAAGACTACAGGGTACTCAAGAAAATATAAACTTTGCTTACTCTGTGTTTTATCTGGGGACAAAAACATAAAAATATCACAAATGACACTGAGTGCTTTCTCAAAGGAAGATTGGAACACAAGAATCACACCCTGAATTCTCTTAGAACAAACAAAAGACAATCTGGGTGATTTGTTTTGTTCCTGCCATCAGTATAAATAATGAGTTGGGTGAACTTTTTTTTTTCCCCATAAAAGGACACATAATAAATAGTTCAGGTTTTTTGAGTCATTTAAGGTCTCTGTCACATGTGTTTTTCTTTCAAAAATGTAAAAACTGTTTCTTAGTTTGTGGGCCATACAAAAACAGATTATGGGACAGAATTTATCTAGAGGCTGTAGTTTGCTGATCCCAAAGGCTGCTCAATACCAATGATGCTTTTGAGAACACAAGAACAGGGCAGCAGGAAGGGGCTATCACAAGTACCCAAGCTCCACAAATGGCCATGGGCTTTTATAATCCCAGATGTACTAAATTACTATTAAAGGAATCAAAGGGTATCATTCTTCATGTTAACCCACAGACAATTACTTCAAATTGGGAAGCACTTTTTAAAGTTAAATTTTTATTACAAAATACTTATGAAATGATTTTCTAAATTTAGCGTACAAAGAGAGTTACTTAATTTTAGTTTCAAATTCTCTCCCAATTAAGAGTCTATGGCTTATAAAATATTTTACAAGTTTTAAACAGACTACTTCAGAAACTCTGTGAGTAGAAGTATAGTACACAGGATGAGCTGCATTATTCAAGAATCATTTACAGTACCCAGATACTGGAAATCCTAGTCTTAAAAATTAGCCTGCACTTAAAAATGAGTATAATATACTTATAAAGAAAAATGAAGTTTTCTTTTTTTTGCCTTAAAATGTAAAAGTCCAACTACATTTAATGTAGGTTCACTTAAAATTAACAGTCCATGGCATCTCATGTCCTATTCCAAGGCAAATATTCAAAGTAATTTAAACTAGTTTAACAAATACGGCAAAGAACACTGACCCTCTTATTTAAAAAATTCCAAATTTATTTTCTAAATCAAGGGAAAAATCTGAACTGGTATGTTGATATCTCCTTTCTTTAAACAACAGCAATTTAACAAAGGCCAGTAAAAACTGTAACAACTTGTTACTTCATGTTCTTGTACAAATTTATTTATTTATTTATTTATTTAGGTACTGGGGCTCGAACTCATGACCTCACGCTTGGCAGGCAGGTGCTTGTGCCGCTGAGCTAAACCCCTAGCCTATTGTACAAACTTAAATGATAGTATTAGATAATTTCTGACTGAATAAAAACTGAGACTCTTAAGGTAGATCATTGTTATTAGGACAGTGTTCCACAAACTGAGCTAATGAACAGAATTAGAGATAAACAAACCTAATTCATTCATTTCAGTGTTTTCATTTGTTCTGTATGCTGAATCTGCAAGAGATGAAAAGAAAATGATTAGAGCTAAAAAGGAAATGCATCATATGGTTCGTTACTACAAGTTCAAAAGCTTAGCAGATCTTTATCATTCTAATACTTGCAAAGACAGTCTTTTAAAAAAAACAAAACAAAAAACTGGAATTCTTCTTAAAGGGAATGACTGAAAAGTAAGAGAAATCTAATATGAAAAAGTTTTCATTTTAGATCCAAGAGAAAACATCTTTAAAGGTGCAATAAGCACAGAAAATTAAGTACGAGTAGATTGTGTGGATCAATCTTGCTACTCTTCTTTCTTAGCCATAGAATCAATTTAAGGGCAATACTTTTTAAGGTTTTAATAGAAAAGAAACATAATTGAGACAGGGAAATTTTACAGCTTCAATCTTGCTACAAAGCCTGAGTCTGGAATTTTTTATCAGCAGTATACTGTGAAGAAAAAAATTCCATGGTCTTAGTTTAAAAGCATTATGTGAGCACACAGGGACCATAGCAATATATAAGAAAGAACCGTTTTTTGGGTTTTTTTTGCAGCACTGGGGATTGAACTCATGACCTCATGCTTGCCAGGCAGGTGCTTAGGCCACTGAGCTAAATCCCTGGCCCTTGTCTTTTTGAGACAGGGTCTCGCTATGCCGTTCAGGCTGGCCTTGAGCTCACTTTGTAGCCAGGCTGGTCTCGAACTTGCAACGATCCTCCTGTCTCAGCCTCCCGAGTGCTGGGATTACAGGCATGAGCCACCACGCCCAGCAAGAAAGAACCTTTTAAAGAGAATGGAGAAGCCCTTTTATAACATGATATGGAAAGATTTCTCAATATATATCAAAACTACAAACAAGAAGGTACAGAAGAGTATCAGGCCAAAATTTCTATTTAAAAAGGGAGAAAAAGGTACTTTATATATGAATTTTCTTTCTCTCCAAAAATATCTCCAAAAACACACTTAGGAAACCAACATTGGTTGCTTCTGATGAGACTGAGTGGCTAAACGACAGTGGACACAGGGAGACTTTTTATTGTTCACCTACAGTAACGTTTGAGTTTTGAACCATATGAGTGTATATACTACTATATTTAAAAATCAAATCATATTTATAAGAAAAGTTAAACCAAGAGACAAAATAATCTCTTACCAGATCTTGTGCTTCTTAGAGGGGGTCTACACAGGCTAATTACAGGATCTTCACTGGTCACTAGTATAGGAAAACATTAAAAAAAGTACTAGATTTATTATAAATCATCCCTTTATTTAATCAACAAAGGCTTAAAGAGCTTTCCATTATGTACACAACTAAAGTTTCCTCTAAGTAAGTAGTGAAGTAGAAATAAGTTTTCTACCATATACATTCAAGGTCTCAGAGAAATTTGCATTTGTTTTCAGTAGACCACATTGTACAAAAGAGAAAGAATACTAAATTGTTCAACATTGCTCAAATAACAACCAAAATCTGTACTACAGCACTGATTCAATGATCTGTTCCATTTGTGACTTATGCTTATTACAGATTATTATATTTTAATTTTAGAATTAGCTTCCCAAGAGATAATATACTTCCTCCAACTATTTATTATTGTGTTTTAAATGTTAATGTTAACCACAGTCATAGGACTTATAGGGAAATCAATTTCATTATATAACATGCTAGTTTTAGTCTAGAAAAACCAGTTTCATACAACGTAACTTATAACCCAATATATATCTAAATTTGAGTTCTATTATGTTTTGTTTTAATCATCTCTATAGAAAGTTATTTCAATTGTTCCATTTTACTCATGTATTTAAATTTATAAAAATAGCTTTAAAAATAAATCTTGTGCATGTGTTGATCAAGATAAATTGTATTAAGGGCCGGGGATTTAGCTCAGTGGCCTAAGCACCTGCCTGGCAAGTGCGAGGTCATGAGTTCAATCCCTGGTGCCGATGAAATAAAAAAAAATAAAAAAAAAATAAAAAAAATAAAATAAAATGTATCTACCATTAGTCCTAGTATTACAACTACCTTCTCTGTATTTCTAACCTTTTCAGGTTCATGCAATAGTTTTATAATGGTCTAGAATTTGATACTCAAGTCTTCATGGAAACGATTTCCTTAATTCCATTTTTTTTGTTCTTTTCAGTATTAAGGATTGAAACTAGGATCTCTGCACTGAGCTATATTCTCAGCCCTTTTTTTAAATCTTGAGACAGGGTCTTGCTAAATCACTATATTTCCCAGGCTGGGCTCAAACTTCTGATTTTTCTGCTTTAAACTCTTAGGGTGCTGTGATTAAAGGCATTTTTATAAATTTAGTGTAGATTTAAAAGCTGATATTTCTGTTTTTTCTAGGATGCACAACTAAATTTGTAAATAAACTCAAAGATTATGATTTCTTTTCAAATAGCCTGGAAAATCTGAATACAGCACCCATTACTCAAAGTATTTTTCTAAAATATTTTATAACATTAACACAGTTGCTGGGCATGGTGACGCATGCATATAATCCCCGCACTCGGGAGGCTAAGGCAGGAGGATCGACATGACTTCAAGGACAGCCTGGGCTACATACTGATTTCACAGCCAGCCTAATCTACACAGTGAAACCCTGTCACAAAAACCAAAAATATTAAGTCAGTAACACAGGCTATTCAAGGAATTAAGGATAAAGGTGTGCTTATTTGAAAGTGAATCAGGTCTTGGGCAATAAAATCCAGGGATAGCTGGGCATAGAAAAATAACTGGAAAAGCCAAAGCATTAAAAACTAAATTGAACTTAATCCTTCTTCAGCTTTAAAAAATATGTTTAAGTTTTAAAAACTTAAGTGAACTGTTACACATATTCTACACATATACTTTCTACACATATTCTAAGACTTTAACACTTTAATAACTTTGAAATTGGGATGCATCATATAATCTATGGCACATTACAATAAATTAGCAGAAAACAGGAAGTACTTTTTCCTTCTAAGTGGCACATAAAACAGTGATGGTGTATCTTACAAACGATGGCATCTTGGATTTGATCAAGCAATATTAAAATGACAAGATTATATTGTGTGAAGATTTTTACCATACAGAAATTTTTAAATAGTAGGCAATGCACTATAATCATTTGACACTTAACTTTACCAAGCAGCTAATGGGACAGTAATACCCAGGTTCTTTGGAAAAATGAAAGGGTTTCAGAGAAGACAAACCTGGCTCTGAATTTTGGCTCAGTCACATATGTGTTCTTAGGGTATCTTAGGTGTTCTGAGCTCTATTTTTCTTATCAATAAAATGGGAAGGACTAGTATGTTTTTAGTGCATATCGAAGGGTCCAACCTAGTCTTTTTTGACACATATCAAACATTGCTTATTCAGTGAACAACGAAAGCACTGAATGAGTTGTAACTTAGGATCCTTGATGAATCTTTGTTGAACATGTATTTTAAAAACTTGGCAGGTAAACCAGGAATGGTAGTGCACATGTATAATCCCAGTACTCTCTGGGAAGCTGAGGCCAGGGGAGTCCAAGTTTGAGATTCGCCTGGGTAATTTAGCAACTTGGCAACACTGTCTGAAAATTAAGAAAGGGATGGGGGTGTAGCTGACTGCAAAGGCCCTAGTTTCAATCCTGAGTGGCAGGTAAGAAGAAGAAAAACAAAAACTGAACTATTGTTACCTGGAACTTCTTGTGTTCTGACAGTTTTCTTTGAGACTTTTTGATTTGTAACAGTTTGAGAAGATGGTTCATCCTCTAAAGAAAAGATATGACAAGAGTTAAAACCCAGGATATAGTATATGTCCTGGGATATCACAACACAGATGACGCATACTTAGCAGAAATATATAAGCAAAAATACATATGATTCATTTCCTTAGAAATGTGTGATTAAGTTCATCAAAGCTTAGAAATTAAACTACTCCTAAAACAGTGTAATTTACCAAGTATAAAAATATTCACCACTATTGCTTTACAACGAAAACATACATAGTTAAAAGATGGGCTCAAGTATCAAAAATGATGTGGAAGAGAATATCTGGAAGATTTCAGACTTACCAAAACAGATAAATTCCTTAAGAAGAAAAGCCTAGCTGGGCATGGTGGCGCACTCCTGTAATCCTAGCACTCAGGAGGCTGAGGCAGGAGGATTATTGCAAGTTTGAGATCAGCCTGGGTTACAAAGTGAGCCCAAAGCTAGCCTGAACTGCATAATGAGACCGTGTTTCGAAATGATCAAGGAAAAGAAGAAAGAAGGAAAAAGAAGAGGAGGAAGAAGAAGAGAAGGAGGAGAAGGAGGAGGAAGAGGTGGAAGAAGAGGAAAAAGAGGAGGAGGAGGAAGAGGAAGAGGTGGAAGAAGAGGAAAAAGAGGAGGAGGAGGAAGAGGAAGAGGAGGAAGAGGAACCTATACAACTGCACTAGGCTCTGTTGGAGAGTCAATACAAAGTAACATATTTACATAGAGTGGCACATGCAAAGCATTCCCCCAGGTACTGAAAGAAACACAGAATTAACAAAAGTACTTAAGTTAGTAGGAAGTATATGGTGTATCAGAGGATCCTTCAAGGTTTGTCAATTTAGAGACAAAACTAACATTATTATATGGGCTCAACCGTCTTAAGTTATATCTAAAAGTAACTTACATAGCTTTAAAAAAAAGTTTGTAAAATCTAGTCTTCAAATGTATCAGCACTTTTCAGTGTGAACTGGTAATAGATTACTGCCTACCACTGTGCTCTAAGTTGAAAATCCATATACAGGTACACGGTCTATAATTAACCATGTAGCCCATTGTGACTCAAATGCTCTGATACTTCCCTCACAGGCAGGTGCTTTACATAAGGTAACATAAAACTTCAACTGTGACTCTGTTAGATTTGGTGTGAATGGCATTAAGGAAAACTGGCTCACCTGGGACTCAGGTGAAATTAGTCCACTCGCATTATCCAACTTTTGGTTCATTTACAGGAAAACTTCCTAATTAATCAAGTCTTTTTCTATTTTGGTTTTTGAGACAAGGTCTTGCTATGTGTTCCAGGCTGGCCTGAACTTATGGCAATCCTCCTGTCTCATCCTGCTGAGTGCTGGGTTTACAGGAGCGAGCCACCTCGCTGACAACACTTGTGAAGGAGGATCAGCTGACTCTGTCGACATGGGGGAGCTTCAGTTCACAAAACTGAGCTAACCCACTTTGTTGTAAGAATCTGGAGTAAAGACTCAATTCCCTAACTCCGCTATTCTACCCTTCGAAATTCCCACTCACAAAATTTCTTCTCCCTCTCCCCAGCTGGAGCAGATGGAAAAGACTGAAAGATCAGAACCTTGATCCTCAGCCCTGGGGGCTTCTGGCTTCTGAGAATTAAAGAGGGAAATGGCAGTGACTTTATATAGAAACATCTGCGGAAGGAACGGAAATGAAACCAAGACTGCGGTCATTCTTAGTCCCTACTAACGCCTCGCTCGGCGCCCCCTCGTGAAAGCCTGCAGAAAGAGGCGACCCAGACTCCTTTAAATTCGTGCCCACGCATGGGCGGCGTTTCCCGGCTCTGCCCAGGTCGCTCCATAAGATCATCTTAACCCTCCTCCCCGCTCCGGTCCGAGCCTGGTTCCCGCCTGCGGGTCGGGGGGACCCCACGCGGGGGCGCACGGCCAGCGGGGTCCTAGGCGCCTCCGCGGCGGCCCCTGCGCAGCACGCCGCGTGCACCCGTCTGCCCGCCCGCTGCGCGCGCTCCCCGGCTGGCGCCTGAGCCCGTTACCTCCGCTGGCCCCACCTTCGGAGGAGGGAGAGTCCCGCAGACCTCTCCTGGTCGCAACCGGCGACGGCTGTAGTGGACTCTGCGGCTGCTGCAGGCTGCCACCGGACCTCCGCGTCTTCATCTCTTCCTCGGCTCCTTGGGGTCGGGGCCGCCTGCGCTGCCGAGACCGAAGGTAGTAGGCGCTTTCTCTGGCTTCCTCTTTTGCAGGATCCGGCCGAAACTCTCCTGGCGGGGCGCGTCTTCCCACCAGGGCCCTTTCTTTGGCCCCCCGGGGCTCGAAGTCGCCGTACACCTCTGGCGGTTCCTCCGAGAACCTCACTTCCCGCCGGCCCAGGCGTGACGGGGGAGCTCCGTACGCGAGCGCGTCACCGCCGCCGCCATCTTGAGAAGCCCGGCGGAGCCGTGCCTCCCGCAGGGGGGCCCGGGGCGTGACGCTCAGCGCCCAGCGTTCCCCCGCCGGCTCCGCCCGCCGCCCCTCGCGCGCCATAGTTGTTGACGTAGCTGTGGTGAATCGTGAAGATAGCTTTGCGGCCCCTAGATTTTCTCGCTGGTGCTGTCGCTGGCTTCTCGGGGGTGTTGGGCGGTGTCCGCAGTGGTCAGGGAGGCAGTTGAGAGTCGCCGGGGCCGCCGCCGGCGTCGTCGCTGCTGAGCCGCAAGCCTGCCTCTGCGCCCATGGTGTGTCTGAGGGCTGTTGGGAGAGGCAGTGCCCGAGCTGGGTCAGCTGCTCTGGGTCACTCCCGCCTCCTGGCTGGAGGCACCAAAGAGGAGGAGAAGGGGGAGGACAGCCCTGAGCTCGGCCTTGAGGGAGCCAAGGCCGGGGGCGACGGAACAGTGGCAGGGGACAGTGTTTGCGCGACGTCCTGCTGCTCGTGACCGCTGTCGCGGGCGCGCGGGGGACGCCCGCGGGCCCCAGTGCGGAGTGTCCGGGAGAGGACGAGGGAGCAGGGGCGGGGAGGACCGAGTTGAGCCTCCGCACCCGGGCTGTTGCGCACTTTCTCAGGGAACTTGTCGACTGCAGCCTTGGCCCGGCTTTTCCAAGTATCCCTAGCAGGAGTGAAGATCAGGGAGATTTTTGCCTGTATCTTCTTTTCGTGGCGGAAATTGTAGTTTTCAGTTTGTTAGGAATGTTGGCCAGTTTAAAATTTCAAATCACCTATTGAGGTTGCATAGCTACAGTGATACTGGATAGATTTTTCCGTTTGCAAAAGGTGCCCATAGCAAACAACCTCATTCTTCGGTTTTCCACTGAAAAGTTCTATTCCAGCAGCACTGTTAGAAGACAGTATTAATGCTGCGTTATGCATAGTGAAATTAAGCAAATAGTTTTATTAAAGGTAGCACTGTTAAGTTGAGATCCATTATTTTTACTGTCATTCTGGACACGCAGATACTACTGCATTTGACTTAGGGTTCAGCGTTGAGTTTATCGAGCTAGAAAGCATGATAAAAACCTGTTCAGCTTTACTGCCATATTTACAGATACGGATAATCTGCAGTTACCTAACCACATTTAAACAAATAGGGGAGGTCGATTAAATTGGTATATAAAGCGTGAATTATTTGAAAGAAAGTTTAATATTACCCTCAATCATACAACCGCGAGAACTTTTTGAGATTTAAATAGGTTTAAAAGTTGTATTTGGATACCAAGTACAATGATTCTGCAAAAATGGAAAGTACTTTTTCAAGTACATTAATCACCTTAAAATGTTTTTGAGCAACTCGTTTGTTACTCAAAGGTTCCCAAATTTTAGATATTTATGTTTTCACTAGTACATAAATTCAGCCACTGACACAAGGAATTGCATGAATTAAGTTTTTACCTGTTTGGAGCTTAGTTTAGTTTTATTTGCTGTATACAGTATAGCCAAAGATACTGGAAGAACACTAACGAGAGACTGCTACTCGTCTCTTAGTTTTAAGAGGAAAAAGTGAAAAAAATACTCTTTGTTGTCAGCCTGGGTTAGCTGGTATATTTGTAAAATTTTGTGACTCTTCTCCAAAATGCTGAAAAGTATTGATACTTAATACATGGCTTTTAACGATTTTCTTTTTAAATAATGTTTTCTCTGTAAGGTGACTGTTATATCTCCTTACCACATACTAGTAAAAGTTCTTTCTTAGACATAGAGTAATTAATAGAGGTTATAAATTTTATACTGTTAATATACTAAGCTCATGAAAATTAATGCGTATATTAAGAGCCTGTAAAACATTTATCAGAGCAGGTGACAGTTTAGAAACTGGGATACTGGCTTGTAAAGCTTCAGTTTCCGGGACACTTAAGGAGGCAAGAGACTGTACATATTCCAGAACAATTAGAAGAGAAAGGTTCTATAGACTATTGAATAATCGTATGTTATTTTTTAAGTCAACTGCTTGTGAAGGCATAGAAATGACTTTTCAAAGAAATGAATAATGGGAATGTTAAAGTAGATTCAAAAGCAGGAGACAAGGTAACTTTAGAACTTTATCATTAGTGCATATATTTGCTTAGGATTTTCCCTGTTGTCTAAGTTACAAGAATATATAATCTTAACTCTGTGGTAATTGCCTCCCACACCTAACAATCTTACAAATACCAAACTTTCCTAACAAGGAGCAAAAGCCAAACTCTTGTCAAACCAGATGTTCTTCTGTAGGTGTTTTTCAAACCACAAGGGCCATAAGAAGTAACATTATAGGGACTGTAGATTCAGCCAATACTATAAAAGATTTGCCAGGCTACCAATGCCAACAGTTACTTTATGGATTTGAGAAATGTGGAGGAATTCAGTGAATCAAAAGACAGGTAAGAGAAGTAATGGTTATAACAATACATTTATTAATTCATATATTTACTAAATACACTGTTAACAAAGATGGAGATAAGGATTTTGCTGTATACTGTGATACTATATTAGGGAAGTCAGATACAGAGAAGATTTATAAATCAGATTACTAATTGGCATTTACTTATCTAGATAATAGGGGTAGGTCTAGAAATGCTGTTTTTCATGTTGGGTTTCAAAATAAAATAAAGCAGCTTTTTTTTTTTTTAATACCTTCCTGAGATAGGGTCTTACTACATGGTTCAGGCTGGCCTTGACATTCAATCCTCTAAACTCAGTCTCCTGAAACCTGAGATTATAGGCATGCACCACCACACCCAGTTTAAAACAGCTATTTTAAATGAAATTTATTTAAAAATAATTTTTGTAGAGGAGTTTTTCTCTTAAGGCAAGCAGAAATTCAATTTAAAGAGAAAACATTACATGTAATAACATTTCTGATTGAATAGAGAAATAATTGAGATTGTAGCTTAATAGAAAGGGGCAAAATTGTTAATTTTAGTAACGAAAGGATTTAAAACTTAACAGGAAGTAAAAGCAAACTGCATTTATTCCACATTCTCACAAGTGACAGAAAAAATACTTTAAAGATAATACAAATGAAAGTAGCTGGAAATGTTACATTGAAATTAAAACTTAAATGTATATTTTTCTACCTACTGTCTTTTGAATTAGAAATTGCAGTCAATTATTAAACAGGATCTGAGAGTCTTTCCAAATCCAGTGAGATGTCTGTCAAAATGGGGATGATTGACAGGCAGTGGCACCTAAGAGTGTCTTTGTACTAGGCATTTCTCCTTCTAGGAACTGGGGATATGGGAATTGAAATAAACCTTATAACAACCTTCTTGCCTTCTTGAAGTTTATTTTTAGTGGTTGAATCACAAAAAAAAATCAAAAATAATTTGTTGGTTAGAAGTGTTATGGAAAAAAAAATGAAGAGAGGGAGATTTTTGTCTATGTTGCCTTGAAGTGATGTAAGTCAAGAACAGGAATTTTAGACTTAATTGACTGCCCCAACCAAGTACATGTTTTAGGTAAATTGCTTACCATCTCTCAATTTTCCCTGTTACTATAATAAGTAGATCAAAATAGCAATTTTTGATTCATCGTTTACTATCATTTAGCAGATATGGTACTTACTGGATCCCAACAACTTTCTGTGGCTTTGTAGCTTTGTCCCCAACTGACACGAGTTAACTAAGACTTTTGAGGACGTTCTCATAGTGATGACAGAGTCTAACTTGTGCTTCCATGATGTGCTACTTCTCACTGTGTTGGTTCAGTGGTTTCTCAAATCTATGAATTTCAGGTGGTTTTAAGGGTAAGCGTGGTCAGACGTCTTGTGGAGGTGACTGCAGTCCTGTCAGATTGAGTGAGAGAATCAGGTTGCTAGTACTTTAAGGCAGCTCTGGAGGAGGGCCTGACTTCAGTGGTCAGGGGTGTAGAGTTGGGGGAGGGGGAGGCCAGAGACTTGGAAGGGTGACTACTACTCCCAGCATTCCGCGGGCCGGCGCCTCCCTTCCCAGCGGAGGTGGCTGTCACATGGGCGGGGCCAGACGACATTCCACCGCTGCTGTGTAGGAGTGTGCCCCGGTTCGTGGAGCAGAGTAAACTTGGGAGACTGAAGGACTCCCCTGATACAGTTCTACGACTTAAAACCGCACTAGAATTTGTAAGTAAAAAAAAAAAAAA
>RJWT010000900.1:5698-55770 GCA_004365215.1 Cuniculus paca
AGATTAAAACAGATAATTAGCAATTGCAAGCATTAAAAATAAGGTTGATTCCCCAAGAACTAAACAAATATATCCTGAGACATCTTCACCAACATGGTAAGACACAGCACAATGTTCGTAGTGTAGGAGCTTTATTTTTTAAATTCGATACTTAAAAATCTTATTAGAAGGAGTCAGGAAGAAAGAATAGAGATTTTCATATTTTGCTTTATTTACTTTGCCTTCATTCATTTTTTTATTAATTATTTACATATTGCAACAGTGGATTCCTGAGAGATTATTTTGATGATCCTTTTAGTATTTATTGTCATAGTAATTCATTAAATGTGTTATGAACATAAATCTTATAGGAAAGAATGTGTAAATTATATTTAATAAATATTTCTCAAAAATTTATAAGTCTGGGAAATCAATGTAAAATTTACCTTTTTCTAGTTACCTCTAACTGCATATTCATTAACTTCAGCTAGAACAAAGTATCATTTAAATCAAGCAAAAATATAGTCTAATAAATATTTACCAAACACTTGAAGAATGCTACTTTAGACATCTTAGTTTTAACAGAAATTACAGCAACAATGAGAAAGACTATGCACAATAAAGAATTTGTTAATGATATTAAATGGAAATTCATCATTATAAGAAAACATCAAAGACATTAAAAAAATATAGCTAAATTGAAGCAAAAATTGAAATCGAAGTTATACACATGAGACAGTGAAGGAAAAAAATGACTAAAACAGGGATACGCAGATACTGTAAGAAGCAGTGGTAACGTTTCTGGAATGCTTGCATACAAAGCTTTACTCTGCCTTTTGGAGGGAAGCTACAAGAGGCCCCTTCCCACAGTCTGAGTTATACAGAAATTAAATTTCTCAACAGAAATTACCAAAATACACTTTTTCCCATAAATATCTCATGAAACTAGGCTGCCTTCTTCAGATCATGGGTGGGAAATCCATTGCTGAAGAAACCTTGTGTTACTAACTCCTGTAAAAACTTGAATTTCAGGAAACAGAAACAAAATTTGAAGTCGAGCCATGCAATTCCATGAACTCTTGACAACTTAAAAAATAAAATCTTCCCACTTGAATGTTTGTAAAAACGTACCTGCAAGTCTCTTCAAGAATGCATTTTACACCAAAGACAATCCCCGGTATATGAGAAAGTACACGATGAAACCCACCAATAAAAATGCGTTCATCAAACAAAAAAGAAGTCAACTCACTCCATATATTGCTTGTTATTAATTGGAATATGAGCTTATATTATTTATATTTTAATGCTATTTATATTAATTTTATTTATTGGAAAATTATTATAGTTTTGAAACTGTATGATTATATTCTTTATTATGTACTGTATTATTTATTATATTATGCATATTATTAATTGGAAAATTATTATAGCTTTGAAAATCATGGCCAAATTCCGTGATTGAAAACTTGTTTCACTGAGGATGCCAAAAGAACAATACATCATTAAGTGAAGAAGAAAACAAAACAAAACAATACAATACAAAACAAAACAACTGTGGTTTGAGTAAATTAACAGGCAACAACCACAGACATACAATTTACAAAAAGATAATATCCAGTTATGCGTTAATTATCCAGAAAACATTCAATCTGACATTAATAAAGGAAATATAAGACAAAATTATGTGCAATGTCTTTCTCCCAAATCTAATTAGCAAAGGACATTAACCAACTCTGGCAACAGTGAACTGTTCATGAATAGTTTTGTAAGTCACTGTGTGCTTGTGTGTGTAAAACAGTATAAGGCTCTTGGATAAGGTTTTGACATTGTTTATACAGAGCTTCAAAGAGTCAATGGTTGATTTCTTAATTTATTATTAGAAAGCCTACTTAATGAAAATCATTTTGTAGGGGCAGGGGTCTGTAGACAAGAGAATAATAAAGGGGGTTCCATAGGTCTTATAGCTACTCCTTGCTACAATGAATTAAAAACGAACTTTACTAGAGAAATTCTGCTAGGAAACAGATCAAAATGGGAGTACAGAAAGAAGAAAAAAACATTTAAAAAGGCACCAAATGGCCTTGGGACTTGTGCCAAGAGACCAGAAAAACAGCTGACAGGCAGGACACAGAGAGAAAGCCAAGTGAACCAATGATAAACTGTCCCCACCTCAAACAGAATACAAGGGAAACAAAGGAGGGCTGAATAACTTTAAGGCTGCATGACTCACACGTGTGCAGAAACATGCACACTTCTGTACGTGTATTATCCACTCTAGGGTCATTATAGAGTACAACAGATATCCACATGTCCCCTTACAAACACTAAGCTAACCAAAAAGAGAGTACCCCCTTGCCAACCCACCGCCCGCCCCAAAGATAAGGCTTTAAAAGGTACTGCAAGGGCAAGTAAACAGACAGAAAGAAGCTGCAGGTAGACCACAGAGAAATGGATGTTAGGCAGAGGTGTTCAGAAGTCAGTCTAGTTATGGCAAGTTCATGGTGAGAGGTTGGGGTGGAGGTTGACACATTGGGGGGAGCGGTTCCCACAAGAGCAGCTGGGAACAAAAATTCCACAGGTGCTCCATCTTTCCAGAGCTCCCTACACTGATTCTTTCTTATCAGGGGAGCTATCTCCTCCTTTCCTTTCCCTTCCCTTTCCTCTTTACAGATCAAGCGTCTTTCTTTTGTTAAACTTTGTCTTAATTGTGTGGGAAAGTAAACCAGATAGTCATATCATATGTGGCTACAATTCACGAAGACATGTATTGTTGCCTTGATTCTATAATAAAATACAGAAAACTCCTATGAACATCTAGTACAAGTCACATGCTAATAATTAATTGTACATTTGTTTAATAATGAACAAATTAGAGTGGTTAACTCAATCAAATAAAGTGGTAGAAGACTAGTTGTAAAATGTATGCAGAATACAACAGCCTCATTGGGTGTATACTTAAAATTTTAAAAATGTTTGCACAAAGTTATTGAAAGAAACCACTTGAATTACAAATAATTAAACTGAGTTATTTAGAAATATATTCATAAATTAACAGTGTATCCAGGCAATGTTACTTATTCCTTTAATTATACCTAAGAACATAGATATTATTTTATGAAAATAAAAAGGTACAATAGGTTTTAAAACTCTATTCAGAATGTATACTTAATTGAAATTCTGTAGAAATTCTCCCTAAATACCAGATTCATAGGACAGTCTGCAATTTAGGAAATTTCTACGATGTTAAAGTACAAATAGATTTTGTGTAGTATTTTAATGTCCTTTTCAATGTTTCTCAGTTGAAAATTAGATGAGCCATCTTTTCGTTTGCCAAGGTTGCCATAATACAGAATCACAAAGTATCCACTTGAACAAGAGCAATGTATTGTCTCAGTTTAAGAAAGTTGGATGGCCAAAGCCAGGCGTGAATAGGGTTGCTTCTTTCTGAACACTGTAAAGTGGGCCCTGCTCCAAGCCTCTCTCACTGATTTGAGCAGACCGCTGGCCTCATGCACTAGTACATCACCTTCCCTGTGTGTAGGGATGTGCCCACACACACTGCATCGCGCTCTCCCCAGTGACCTCGTTCAACAGGATTACTCCACTGGCTAAAGATCTGAGTCCTAAATAAGAATTTATTTTGAAGTGCCTGTGCAGGCGGTGGTTAGGAGGATTTTCACACGTGATTTTGAGGGAGTTGAGCATACCTTAACCTATGACTCCACTCAATGACAAATATTTATATTCCAGGAGTATCATTTATAGTCAATTGTATTATGAGTTAATGGGAATATATCCACTTTTGTTTTTGAAGATATTTTCCTCTCCTGTTAGGGGAGGAATTGTATTCCATGTTCCACAGCTGACAGAGGAAGCAATGTCAACTTGCCCAAACACTATCTCTCTCTCTTTTTTTTTTTTTTTTTTTTTTTTTTTTGCGGCACCGGTCACTTTCTCAAATGGAAGCATGACAGGACAGTCCTCACAGTGCAATCCCACAGAAATTTCTAATTTATTTCTGCCGCAGATTCTGAGTTGGGGTAATCCCTCAAAATCCTGCAGCCTTTCTCTTTGCCCATTACACATAAACAAGTAATTCTGTTTTTATTTTTGTTTTGTTTTGTTTTGTGTTTTGTTTGTTTGTTTTTTATAAAGGAATTCTTAAGAGAATGGAAATTGCTTGGTTAACCTGGCCTGAGGGGCAAAGATCAAAGATGAGGAGGTCTCTTCTGCTATGGCCTCTTTTCTCATGATGAGCAACAGATGACCCCCGGAGAAGAAAATTTGCAGCTTTGAAGCACCTAGTCCGCACAACATATGGCTTCTGACTTTGAAGCTGCAAGAGGATTATTTCATATGAAAATAACCCGGGTATTTACTTCTGAAGTTTTCATCACACAAGACTGGCTCAAAAGCAGTCTAAAAAAATAAATAAATAAAAATAAAAATAAAAAGAATGAATTATGGAGGTCATGGAAGCCCCTGAAACATTAATTTGGCTTTACTCCTATTACAGAAACTTTAAAAGTTCCAGTCTTTTCTCTGTTCATTTTCTTTTACTTTATGAATGTTATAAATCTTTGTTTACACTTTTTGAAGACAGAGCTTCTCAGATGATTGCTTAGCTATGAAACCAGAGTATCTCCACATTAACGCTGTGAGGCGCAAGGTGTTTCTGAACTTTCTGTTCAATCTTTCTCCCTGCCTTCACCATGCTTTCCTGGCCAAAACCTAACTCTTGTTTTGTCCAGCACCTCTCATGTTCTGCATCTGGATCTGAAAAGCTAAATTTGTTTGAAAATAAACACAAACGCAGTGTCTGTTCTTAAACTTTTATTACTACCCCCAAAAAGGACATTAATGGTGCCTAGAAATTTAGGTAAAATTCCCTATTCCCTTCCTTCTTTCATCCATAAGGAGAAAAATCCACAGCTCCTTTTTTGTCAAATTTCTGAGATATTCGTTTTCTCAACTGATGATCTTACTCTTTCTTTCTACAGAAGATGGGAATCATTCAGGGAAAACACTTTACATGGTCACTCAAAACTGATCTAAAAGCTTACTTGTTGTGGCACTGTGTGTGAATTTCTCTGCCCAGTTTACAATTAAAATGTAAGAAATGTTCATGCTCATCTATAATCCAAAATCTCTCTGTCTCTTGTACATGAGATTCTATAATCCATCTCGTATTCAAACTCTTACCGTTGTCTTTCCATTATTTTGTTTACTCTGTACTGGATCGCTGCTATACATATAAAATATTCTCTAATGCCATGTCCTACCACAAAACAAAATAGTCCCTTAATCCTATTTTTCATTCCACAAGCAAAGCTGCATCTGCTACAATATTTGATACAACTCCTATGGGGGCAAAGTCTCTGTCTTCTGTGTTCAATTCACTGTTTGTTATCATCTCTGAATCAAATTCCAAATAATATTTTATTCTCTTTATTTCAGTTTGGGGTCTGTTTGAGGTCACCAATAAGCTTATAGGACCATCAATTCTTAGTCATTTGGTGTCTCTAACAGCACCTATGACACAAATCAATGCTCCTTATTTTAGTGTTTTCTTTAGTTTACAGAGTATAACTTTCTAAAGGTTGACACTTTCTATTTTCTTTTAGCTGTGTGAACTGTTTCATCTCAAATTATGTTGCAGAATCTATTGATAAAAAAATTACTTGACATTCATAAAAATGAAAAGGAAGATGGAAATTAAAAGCATTGATATTAGAATAAGAGATCATGCTGACTTCCAAATTCAGCAAAAGCATCAAGGATTATAGTTAAGGAACAGACTGAGTGGAACAGCAGAAGGAAAATTCCTAAGAGGAGGAATCAAGAATCATAGCAATCTTGGGCACAATGATATACACCTGTAATACAGCTACTTGGGAAGCTGAGGGAGGAGAATTACAAATTTTGGGCCAACCAACCAACTGAGGAAGATCATGTTTCAAAATAAAAATAAACACATAAACAAAAAATAGATAGATAAACCCATAAATACATAAATATATCAGAAGAAAAAGGCCTAGGCATGTAGCTCACTGAGTAGCTCAGCAGTATAGCACTGCTGGTTCTGCTCCCCAGGACCACAACCATAGCTTAAGGATTGGGAGAATTCTTGATACACAAGTTGAGGTGGATTCTTGCTAAAACTAACTTGAAATTGGACATGGAGGCTAAGGTCAGGGAAGCATAAGGTCCTGGAGGTTGCATTAAGAACCCAGTGGAGCCTGGCTGAGATTTTCTACTTATCTTTACCAAACACTCAATTTAAAATGCCCCAAGATTTAGAGACTCTGGACCCTTTCTCTTCTGTATATATAAATCCCTATGCAATCTAAACCACTACTGTGGCTGTCAGTACTAACTAAATTCAGCTAGTTTCATTTTTTAAGCTTTCGACCTGAATATTTCTCCTAAATTTTAGATGTATTTCTAACTAGCTACTAGATATATGTGTTTGAATTTTTATTAGAATTTATGTATAAATATTCCCAATAACTTACCCCAGAGATTGTTCCACAAAATAGCATCTCATTCTTGTATTTTAATCTCAAAAATCATATTACGAGCTCTCTTTAATATGCCTCTTTATTTTTTTCTACCATCTATTTTAATAAGATCTTATTACTTTCTCTCAAAAAAGATCAAAAATTTAATCACATCCAATTACATGGTCTTGGTTCATAATAACATCATTTCCTGTCTTCATTCTTAGCCAACCACAAAATCTTTCTGTTTCTACATTTGTTTACAGCAGCCAGAGTATTGGATTTGTTTATTTGCTTGCTCGCTTGTCTAGTTATTTATTTATTTTTGAGGCAGGGTCTTGTCACATTGGTCAGGTCTGTCTTGAAATTGTGTTCTTCTGCCATCCTCCCTAGTACCTGAGATTGTAGGCATATGTCACAACACAAGAACAAAGCACAATAATCCTTTTAAATTGCCAATCATATAACCTCACTATTGTGCATAGTGTCATCTGATGACCTTGCATTTTATAAGTATGAAATCATAACTTTATTGTAACCTTTGTGATATTAACTGATCTGTCTTCAGACTTTTTTTATAACCTGAATGTACTCATCAGCTTTAGTTCATTACAATGAAATATCTGAGGTAGCTAATTGAAAAAGATTTATTTAGCTCAAAAATTTCCAGGTTCAAAGATCAAGATTAGGTGGTCCCATTGGTTTGTCCCCTAGTGATGATGGAGAATTGGTGGCACACTTTGGTAAGAGTTAATGTGTGTGGAAAAGCTCACATCACCAAACAGGATGAGAGAGAGACAGAGAGAGAGACAGCCAGGAGGGAAAGGGGGGAGTGCAGGAAGGAGGAGAAGAGAAAAAAGGATAGAGGAGGGGAGGAGAGGGAAGGGAAGGGAAGGGAAGAGAAGAGAAGGGAAGGGAAGAGAGAGGGAGAGGGACAGTGATAGGGAGAGGGAGAAGGAGAGGGGAGAGGAAAAAAGAGAGGCAGAGAGAGAGGTGGAGGGAAAGAGAGAAGGAAAGGGAGAGGGAGGAGGAAGAGGGTAGGGGAAGGAAGGAAGGGAGGGGAGGGGGAAAGGGAGACTGCAGTATCCCAGTTCCTTCTACTGACACATCTACAATGACCTAAAGAACTCCAACCAGGTCATGCCTCCCAAATTTACCATTGACACTCAACCCTGACAGCCTGGTGGCCCGGACTTTAATTAGAATACACCACTGGGAAACACTCCGAGTATATTTAGATCAAAGCACTCAGCTGTCTAAGTCTTCCCTCCATTCTTTACTGTGCTTCAACTACATGCCTGGTGAGTTTAGAGAAATCCATACATAGTCCCACGTCTGTTCTTTCCACTGAGTTTTTCTTATTCAAATTCTTGTGCCTCAATTTTGGATATGGCTCATTGTCTCACTTAAATCACTTCTTGGCTCAGATATAGATTTATTCAGAGGTCATCCTCAAATTCCCTGAATAAAGAGATCTGCAGTCTGCTGCATAAGTACATTGGCACTTGATTCCGACTTATATTCTCTATTACACTTAGCACCCATTAACACATACTACATTCTTTAACTATTATGTCCCTGCTAGGATATAAATTAAGTTCGAAGAGGAATCTTGACATTTCCCTATGGCAAACTTTCCATGGTAAGTAGCTAATATCTATTTAATGAATTAATAAAATAGAAAAAGCATTCATCTCAGTTTAAAGTTTCTCATTTTGTAAATATGAAGCATTGGAATAAAGCTATGAATCATGATATATAATTTCATTGAAATTGGAGAAAGAACACAGATATAAAGCTAAGTCTAATTTTATTAATTGAAAAATTTTAAACAACTAAAATTTTAAATGTGTGTCAGTGCTTTAAAATGAAATAACTCCATAACTAATATATATAAATATAAAATAGACCTCTATAAATTTATTTTTATATATATATCCTTTTATTTCTACCACTATTAAGGCTTATAAGAAATAAATGCTATAATACAAATTGCTATAAACGTAGAGTATACTGGAAATCTAGAATTAGTGTCAATCATGGTCTATCTCCTAAATTACTCCATCTGAAAAAAATCAGGTTGTAATTTACTCTTAGTAAAGGGAAAAGCCTATAGACTTGAAGACAAAAATCTTATGTAAAATATAAATACGTTTAATAATTGTCTCAAAGTAACACAACTTTTAAACAGTGAAACATTGGAGTTCTAATTCACAGATGATCTTTTTTGTACAGTGCAGAGTATTGCTAGATAGTTGGAGTATTTAACTAAAAACAGTAAGAAGGAATTCCAAGATATAGCACAGTGTTACAGATAATGATTTGTTTTCCTTTTATGAACATCTGAAAAATAGAAAAGGTAGTGCAGTGCTGATAACCTGGCCATACAGTAGAGTAGCTGTAGCTTGGTTAGAAATGAAAGAACCATGACTGTAGCAAAGTCCCAAAGGATAAACTGATATCCCTTTTCCAAGATAACCATGGAATGCATGAATTAGTCAAGAAAGAGGTGGAGGGAAAGAGAAGGAAAGGGAGAGGGAGGAGAGAAGGAGAGGGTAGGGGGAAGGAAGGAAGGGAGTTGCATCTTGGTTGCATCTTAGTTGCATCTTGATGCAACTAAAACACTGAGGAAATTCAACTGAGATAAATGATTCTCATCGGGAGTCAGGATAAAGAAGGGAGAGGTCATTCTAATGGCGTATTGGAAAAGATTCCACAGCTTAGTAATCTGATAAAGATAGGTAGTTATGGAAAATTCATCATGAGAAATGTCACAGCTGACTGCCAACTTTACAGTAAACTTGAAGTTTAGGAAGGGAATTGATTTTCAGAGATGTATAGTGATGTGATAGTTTCCATTGTGACAATGACAGTAAGTGGACAAATGTGGCCAAATGGACAAAAAACCTCGACTAGAAATATAACTAAGATACTGCATAACACAACAGGTTTATGGCAGCTGAATATAATACTTAAGTCAGTATGTGGATATACGCTGTCACAGAGAAAGCGTTCTCAATTTTTGTATTGCGTGTATATACTGTCGCAGAAAGAGCTCATTTCCAAAGAAGACTCTACAAGGACATACGCATAGCTCCAGCAAGAGGGCGAAGAAGCATAGAGCATATGCAACCAGAGTAAATCTGGTAAATCAGATATTGCCATTCTCTTCCTGGAAAAACTCAGAGGCAAAGAAAACCCTGGATAGATACATGAGCCCTCCTACCTGAATCATGTGTTTTCACTTGGGCAATGACTTTAACTTTTCAAGTCTGTACTATCATCCAATAAATGAAAAATAATTCATCCATTAATAGGAAATTATTTAATATGTTCTTTGTGGCACTATAATTTATTTTTAGATAAAAAGTACAAGAGAATGTTGAATAAGTATTTAGAAGAATGAAAGGAAATAGAATATTTATTACATTACTATAATGATGCTATATTTAACAACAAAATACAGTTTAAATTTGATAACAGACTTACTATGATTCAAACTGAAATGTGGATAAGGTGAGACTTATTTTATTATGTGAAGGAAAACCATAACTGTTCTACAGTACAAAGTTACTTAAACATTTCACTCTGTTTCTCCAAAATGTTTTTATTACAAAACTAAGAAATTACATTTTAATCTTTAAAGACATGTATTAAAGTTTTTAAAAATCCAATGATTGTAATATTTTCCAAGAAACAAAATAGTCTAAATGTAAATTTCAAATCACTTTTAAAAACTATTCTCTGTGTTAGCTGTAATTCACCTGGCTTTACAACATAAGCTTTCATAATCACGCAAAAAATTTCCTGCAGTATTTTAGTGCTGAGTCACCAATATATGAATAAAAATTAGTAATGAAGAATTTGGCTTGAATCTAAATGTTAAATCCTTAGCCAGTATACTTTGTGAAAAAACTTAAAACATTCATCTGTATAATTGCTTTTCAAATTATGCCTCTCTTCTTATAACTATTGTACACATCTATCCTCACAGAAATTTGAAATAAAATGATGTTGAGATTATGTATTCAGGAGTGTGATAATCAGCTATCTACTTATCTTCTTTGAAAATTCTGATTACTTTTCATTAAGTAGGTAGACGTTAATTTCTGTAGGATTCTATACTTATATGAATTTACTGGCAATATTGTATATCAGAGATATAAAATTGTAGCTTTCTTATAAGTTATGAGTACCTTTAAGAAAAAAACAAATAATGTGATTTTAGTGTATATTAAACAGTGCATATCATTCATGTTAAATGGAACACTTAAATTGATTTCAAGAAAATATTAATCTAAATTTAATGTGAAATTCAAGCTTTAGGAAACTTAACAGATTCATTTTATAAATTTATCAATTAGAGTTCTTCCCTACTTCCTCCAAGAATAACAAATAAGACTATAATTTCACTGCTACCTCAAAATTTGTCTCAATCTTGACTCCTGGCACTACCCCCTGATGTTGTTAATCACATTTAATATTGTAAATCACGAGATTTGAATTGACAATATAAGATATCAGGTCATCCTAATTTTACTCAGTGCCTTTAATTATACTAAATGTCACACAATGAAAATGACTTTATTAATATATGATTATGTAAAAATTGCTTTAAATATATATATATTATAATTTACATGCCAAAAGACTTGGTAACACTTATTAATATTCTTTACGTACACTTCATTGTTCTGGATATTTAGAATTTTAGAGTTTATTGAGGTGAAGGAAGTTCTGAGTCAAAATGGTTTCCAAGCAACATATTTACTTCCAATAAAGCATTTACTTGCCTATCTTTTATAACTGGAGAATGTAGCACATTGATAACACTGAGTCACCAGATAGAGAGGTATTGAAGTGTTTTATCGAAAATCAGCCCCAGGATCCAGAAGGATATATCTTTTTATACTTTAAGCATTATCAGACTCTATTTACATAACCTAATCCTTCTACACATATACATGCCTCTCCACATACACAATGAGGGCACTCATGCATCTCTCTTGGGATATTTATAACACTATCAGACTACCCCTCTGCTGGAAAAACAAACAAACAAATAAAAAAAACAACAGCACTAATAAACCACCAAGAAGAAAACTCTGAGGGACTGGAGGGCTCTTGGGTTTTTAACTCTCACGTTGAGTTCACTGATTGACACCCCACAGCTCATGTAAATATTTCACATCTTAAGTCACTTCTCAAATCTACCCTTGTGAGAAAATGTAGCTTTACAGAGCATCAAAAATGAAATATTTTTCCCAACAATTACACTCTTTGACATTTTCTAAATAAAATCATATTTCTTATTTCTTAAAATAAGAAAACGAACTTTTAATCCAAGTAGTGGTTTTACTCATATCATTATAGGAGAGATTCAATATTAGTTTGCAGTGAATTCCTAAGGAGGAAAGTTTCAGTTTCAATTTAAATTTAATTTTTAACTTTTGAAAACTACAAAGTAAAAATGTTTTCATCAATATTTATATTCTAAATGCTCAAATTGAGAAAATAATTTTCCAACAGCAATTCATTAAACAATCTTTACTACTAAATACATTAATAATAACTGAAAGAGAAGAAAGGTACAAATAGAGATGAATTCATTACTGCTGTCATAGCATCTAAATACAGGAAAAGTATTATGATGGTATATTATTTCTGTCCTCAGAATTTAAGACTTGGCCTATCAAGCCTTCCAACTGGACATATTGAATAGGTAGAGAAAACAAGTTCATTTTATTTTTTGTTAACTGTGGATTTAAAATGTCAAAGTACATCATTTACTAGCACAATTAAATTCTGTCTATCACTAAATCCTGGGTGAGGTGCTGGTTTTCTTTTTCCTCAAATTGACAACAGGTAGATTATTATCATTTAGATAATTTTGAAAGATCTTTTCTAGTGTAACTGAAGCATGTAAATGGAAGAACAGGATTTCTGCTCATTATCATAAAGAAAAAAATCATAAATTCAATTAATTATACTAACATTTCAAGGTATTCTAGTATGTTCATATGTTAGGTTCTTGTTATCCATAGAGTGGTTCATTGGTCATTGTCTGTATACATAAAAAGGTAACTGATTACACATAATATATTCATATTGCAATTATCAGGACCTACCAAACCATTTGTGCTCTGGCATAGTATTTATAGTAAATATTTTCTTGTTTCAGATACGACTTCTGATGATAATACAATTAATTTTAAGTAGTCTTCACAATATACCTTATAATTTATTTTTTCTGTTTATCTTAAGGACAAGTTATTCTTTTTTTACCACCTCAGCCAATTCTTGGTGCACATGTGCCTCTAATTCAAAGTGCAAGGTTTCTTTACCTCACTATTCAACTTTATACTCTTATTGTCTCTTATTGTACAATAAGACAAACCTGATTTCTTTAGTTTTTGTATTATCAATTTCAGGAGCAGGATCTGAATACTATAACAAATGTTTATTTGTGTATTAGTAAAAAAATAAAGAAAATATTGGTGACTTACTATTAAGTGCCAACTATTACACCAACTAGTTCATCTAAAATAGTAAGACGGTCTTGAGCAAATACTGCTCGTAGTTGAATGGGAATAAGGACACCGAAAAAGAAAGATCCTCCAGACGTGCTATGGGATCCAACACACTAGCAAGGGTGTTTGCATAATAAATTGTGGTATGATGACTTCTCTGTGAGGAGTTTTCAGGATGGAAAAGACCCCTCTAGTATAGACTGAAACTCATGCCGTGGAAAGAGACTTCCTGATGTTGCTGGAAAGTTTATTGGCATCATTGTAAATTTTTTTTTTTTTTTTGCGGCACTGGGAATTGAACTCATGACCTCAAACTTGTAAGGCAGGTGCTTAGGCCACTGAGCTAAATCCCCAGCCCTTGTCTTTTTGAGACAGGATCTCGCTATACCGTTCAGGCTGGCCTTGAGCTCACTTTGTAGCCCAGGATGGTCTCGAACTCACAACGATCCTCCTGTCTCAGCCTCCAGAGTGCTGGGATTACAAGCGTGAGCCACCATGCCCGGCTATGATTGTAAATATTGACAACAGCGTCTAAATAGGCTGTTTGAACACAAATGATCATATACATATCCTGTAAGACATTGAAAACAATATTTCAATAAAATTAAAATAATTATTTAATATATGTGAAAGCTTGAAAGTTGTAATAGGACTACATACTTTTTTTGTTTTTGTTTTTTGTGTGGTTTACGTATTTACTATCCTCCATGTAATTAAAATAGTTCTAAAATAGGTTAATATGCAAAACTATCATAAAACCAAAACCACACTAAACTCTCAGTTTACCATGTCTAGATTTGAATATGTCCTTCCCAAAATTAAATTTTCTATGACTTTATTTCTCAAACTATTCAAAATGAAAATTCTCTCCTTCCTCTAAAACATGAAGTAAGTCATTAATTCTATCAGTTCAAGAAACTTTTAAAAATGTCAAGACTTTGAATAAGGAGCAAATTTTGTATAAATTTTATTTTGTGATATTTTTGTTTACATGTTATATTTTGTGCACAAATTAGCTGAAACAACATGTATACTTTGAAATATTCTTGCAGCTGTTATTGGTTGGTAGTGTTATGACATCACACGTGTCTTTTGAAAAAGTTTTTTCCTTTCATTAGAATTGATAGATACCCTAAATACACTTAAAATGTATCTTAACTTGGTATTTTAGCATGATTTTCCTAAGTGCATAATTTTAAACCTTATGAAAGTGCATAAGCTTAAAACATTTTTTCCAAATGTCTCCTAATCACTAGGACTGATGTAGAGTGTCTGTGGTAGTGTCCATGTGTTAAGGTAGAGGGTTAGCAGTGAGTCTGAAAATAGTAGCACACATCCAAGGTTCTTTTTCATGTCCTCATTATAATTATCCATGAAATAGATGATCAGTATTTATAAGATGGATGGAAATTCTTCTGAAATGCAATGTCATATTAAGAAAGAATTGAAATAATTTTCCACTGAGAAATCATTTATACCGTATCACCTTCTGAATTACTTTAGCAATCAAGATATTAGTTAGAATTTACTGGTTACTCATTATTATTATTATTATTATTATTATTATTATTAAAATGGAAGCTTTTATTTAAACTTTTCAGTTAACATTATTAATATCTCCTATGTTTCTGTCTGTTCATTGTTTTCAGAATATTCAAATTCATTAATTGACAAGATTGGCATGTACGTGATACCCAGTGTACTAACCATTGTCATTCTCTAATCACTCTGTTATGAAATTTATTTTATTTGTATCAAAATGAGATGAGTGCTTTTATATTGTGCTTATTAATGTTTACTTGGATTACATTAAAATAAAAAATTGACATGTAAATGAAAACAACGAGATATCACTTCATATATTTTGAAATTGAATCATAAACAATCAACCAGAAAAAAATAACTTATGTTGGCAATCTTGAAGAGAAATGGAAACTTTTGCACACTGTTGTTGAAAAGAGAAAGTGGCACAGACATTATGGAAAATAATACTGAGGTTTGCCAGAAATGCACAGTAGAAATGTTACATGATCCATCAGTAACACCACTTATGGGTATAGGCTAATTCCATGCAAGTGAAATCAGGATTTTAAAAAGAAATCTCTGTTCCCCTGTTCAGTACAGTGGTATATGCAAAAGCCAAGGTATGAACACAATCTAAACATGTATCAACAGATATGTGAATAGAGAAGATGTCGACATACACATACACACACACATTTGCACACAGGGACTTGGTATGTACATTCTGGAATCAGTCCCTGAAAACAAGGTAATTTGGTCATGTTCAATGACATGGATAATTATAGACGGTAGCAAAGCTACGTGAATTAAGCCAGTCATACAAAGACCAGGAAACTTCTTCAATATTCTCTGAAGTTAATATTCTCCCTCCACAGACTCACTATGTGTAATTTACATGGCAGAATGCTTAGCATATTTAGCTACTCAATTGCACTTCTGGCTCTATTTTATGTAGCTATATTACCCAAAATTTTCCAATTTAAACCAAAAGCAGTATGCCTTTCTACACGCCTTTACATTGTCCCATCCTAGTTAAAATAAAAGCAACATTTTTTGAAAAAAACAAACTGTTCTGTATATAATTAAACCAATATTCTTATTATAGAATCATCAGTAAAATCAGTAATTTTCCCCATTTCAAATTTTGAAAGGAAGCCCTGTTCAAGCAAGTTTTTATCTTACTATAAATGTTTAAATGTTATGGACAGAAGAGAAGAGTATAATTTGTCCTTTATCAAGACAGTAAAACATATTCTGTCAAATATGCCCTATATTTTTTTGTAATCTCTGTCATATATTAGACTAAAAGCTCATCATCAAATTTCTACCAAGGTAATAAATATTATTGTGTCAGGGATTTCACAACAAATATCATTCACCTTGTAAGGTGATGGATTGATATATATCCATCGTAAAATGTCCAAAGTAATGCAGCCAATTTATCCATATGGTCAGAGCATTCTCACAGTGATGAACACCCTCTGACAATTTAATGCTTCATTTGCTTAGCGGGAACTTTACTCGAACTTTCTTTAAAAATTATCTACTGACTTTCAGAAAGTATGTAGGAAGACACACACATATTCCACTCTGTCTCTTTCTTCCATGGCAGATATGAAGGCTTTTTATAATTAATTATTATAGTTAGAAAAAACACAGGCTTTACTTTTGTTTGGTTTTGTTTTGTTTTGCAAATTGTAACTATTGATTGAGAATGTACCGTGTCAAAATTTTTGACCCGTTAAATCATTCCTTCAGGTTTGGAAGAAGATGCGCAAAGCATTGAAGACACTAGTACTTCCTGGAGGTTCTTACAGACTAAATTTGAGAAATAAAGCTTAGGCAAACCTAGAAAACCACACCATGCTCACTATACACAAACATATTCATTTTTTCCTTCAGTAATAGTTACTGAACATCCACTGTGAGCCACACAGTGCTGTAGGTCAGTGCTGAGAGGATCTCAGTAGATACAGTTTCTGCCCTGAAGATTGTGTTCTCGGATGGTAACACCAGTGAAGCAAAATAAAGAAGCAAAGCCATGAAGCAAACAGTGACTGGGTTCCCTAAGGTTTTTGTGGCAATGACAGACTTAACGACGACAGAACATCTGAGCAGAGATTTAGACACAGAGAGGGAATGAGTTTTGTGAACATATGTTGGAAAAATGTATTGGCAGAGGAATCAGAAATGCAGAGAGTTAGAATTGAACTTAGTCTGTTTAGAATCAGGCAAGAGTTGGGTAAAAAAGTGAGAATGAGAGCAGAAGATGGCAGAAGCCATATAAAATTGGGAAGTCGGAGTTTTGTAAATAAACTTTGCTGAACGATAGAGAGCAGCCGACATAACTGACGGTTAAATGAAGTGTCTTGTGACTAATCTTAAAAATTAGGAAGAATACATAGAAAATAACTGATCATTTTTATCTTTGGATGCTGGATTGTGATGTGTAACTTTTATCTGTTTTTCCTAAAAGTGATTTTATGTTATTAAAATACTACATATAGTTTATTAAAATTATACATTATAGATGTATTAAATAGCATTTAATTTCAGATATCCTATCAAGAGATTTTTCCCCCTGAAAGGGAGAAATTCTTCAGCTAAGCCACAAATGCAGACACCATGTGCAGTGACTTGAAAGGTAATAATTTTGAGAGGAAGAAAACTGAGGAATTAACTAGAGAAGTCTCAATGCTGAAAGTTTTTGGACTTGAACCTCTCCCCCAATTATACTCACTGTATTATGCTTTGGTGTTTGTATTTGAACAATAAAAAGGGTATTGGAGGTTGCAAAAGGTATGCAAAATAAACACTGAAGTTGAAAGGATAAATGATTACTATGAATTTGAATTAGATAACACTGGCTTATACTTCATTTTCCAAAACCTTAGAAGACTTTCAGAGATTAAAATTAAAAGTTTAATGTAATATGTACACTAAATCAGCAATGAGATGCCAAGACAAGCAAGGTACAAAGAAAAATATAAACAGAGAAGAAGAATAAATAGAAATTTGTCATCTGGTTTATGCCTAGCACTCAAGAGCTTCACAAAAGTTACTACAAAAACCTGGCAATTTTTCACATTTCCTGACTGATTATTGAAATATCTTATATTTTCAATTTACATTTTAATATAGCTCTATATTCTTCAAAAGTCTTTGAATATATGTAGATAAATACTAAAGGATATTATAAGAAATAAAAACTTGCCTTAAGAAAATATACAATGAAAATTTACTTTCTGTAAAGAAGACAGCCAGACATATTTCTCTTGGATAGTACTGCAATGAAAATACCCAAAGGGAAAGTGATTTATTATAAAATAATTATCAATTGTTTATCCTATTTACAGAGTGTTTTGTATACTCTTAAAAAACTTTTCCAAATCTTGCTTCACTGCTCTGTCCTACTGCTTTTTTCCTTTTGATATTGTACTGTTTTATCATCCAGATTTTCTCTAGACATTATTTACCTTAAATTGAATTTAGATTATTATTTTGTAGTTTTATCTTCCATTTTCTTCCCAGTTGTCTTTCAATGCAAGTTTCATCTGTAGTTTTAAATTAGATTTTAGCTCAATTTATATGTTTACATAGATTTAGGAAACATTTAAAACACATAAGAAATCATTTTATGATTTTTTTAGGAAATAAGGAAGACTTTTCAGTTACAAGTGAGAAATTATTCATAGAAAAATATGGAAATTGATACCTATATGCCCTATTATTTTCCCTATTTATACATTTGCCATGTTTTTGTTAAGAAACGCTTTGCTAAGAGAATATCAAAGCAATAAATGGAGCAAGAATTCAAACATGAATACTGGCACGTCTTCATCACTGGGTTGGGGAGCATTTGATGGGCCAAGTACAGAATAGCATCATCACTTAGATGGAAAAAGCTGTCACTACTAGCTTCACACAATGACACCTGTTCTCAGCCTGTCCTTACTAGAATTCAGTCAGTGGTTAGTCCAACCATGACACCTCCTTTGCTAAGATACTTTCTGATGATCTCCCTTTTCATGTCTGCTTTATGTCAACTTTTCCTTTTCCTTTGAAACATAGTGCTAATTTAAATCTCTGATATTGTCTCCTCTCTCCTGGTAAAGTAGCTCTTTCAGGACATAAAATCATGAACTGTACATCAAAATGGTTGTTATCTCCAATTTTCACATTGACACCTTGAAGTCCAGAGGGGTCAAATGGGTTGCAAGGACCTTTGACTACTTTGTTATTGGAGAGAGGAATGTATGTGGACAGCTCACCAATATCCTTAGTTAGGATACAGGTATGATGAAGAAAATGTATTTTTAACATAAAACCAAAATAAAGGATAGTTGGGGGACATTAAAGTGAAAGATCCGAGTAAAACATGAACCATACAACCACATAGATAGACAAGGAATGTTGGATGAAAAAAGCCAGAGATACTGAATCTCAAAAAGGAAATTGCTATAATTTAGCTGCCAGATGAAAGAAAATAAAACCTAAGGACCCAGAAAGCGACATATGTGAAAATGTAAATTAAATGTGCCAAATACAAACCAAAACAAAATTATAAAGGTGAGACAAACCCTCACTCTAGGAGTTGGGAAAATTTATGTCTGTAATATTCATGAGCCTATCAAGAAATATTGTTATTCATTTTTTAGTGGCAAGAAAATCATGAACAACATTGAGGAAGGCAAAACTGTATATATATATGCATACATATATATATATATACACACACACATGCACACATACACATATATCCAGATAAATACCTGAAAATAATTTGGTACATTTTGTGTGCATGTGAAAACTGGGTATAATACTGGAATAAAATTGTAGATACTAAAATTTAGCTCCTAACAAAATTATGTATTTGGCTAGTGATATAAGTCTATCATATTTATTTGAGACATACCTGATAATATAAATGTCAAATGGTTTCAGTAACTTATTTTGATACAACACCTATTACAGTAAAATTAAATTTGCAAGAGCAAATTTATTTAAGGTACTCTGGAATTGGAAATGGTGTATTCAGAAGAAAGTACTTTGCGACAAAGCTATGTACAATTGTAGTGTTCTGATTTAATATGATTTGACAGAACAGATATAGAGAAGTACTGAAACTGACAGCTAAGTAAGTCTTCAAAAAATCTGACAATAGGCTTTGTCTGCTTTTCCTTTATTACTTTTAAATTAAGCATGAAAATTATTTAATCATTTAAATCATACATAGATGGACTTCAATGGCTAATAGATTATAAATTTATCAAAATATTTATTCCTTTTGCCCTAATCATCAATGGTCAGATAACAGTAAAGAATGGACTTTATGCTCCACAATCTGTTAAAATGATCCTAAGGAGTCACAACCAAACCCATTTGCCCTATCTTATCTGTGCTCCTGCAAAAACCACAATCACAAATGCTTCCATAAAGACCCATGTTGCCACAGCTTTCCCTTATTCTCGCTGCCTTCTGGTTGACTATGCTCCTTCATCCCCTGGCCCTAAGTGGGACGGCACACCTATTACCACTAGGGAACTGGGAATAGATAAGACTTTTTTTCATGACAGCAATTTTTATGTCTGTACATCCTGCAATATCTGATTTTTAAAGATACATTTAAAGTGGGAAAGTATTATTTTATTAAATCTTTAAAATTAAAAAAATTAAAAAGAAAATAAGGATACAAAATCTACCTCTTAAGTTAGTAAAAATCTCAGTTTTTCTTTATTTAATAGAGGAATTTAGAGATATAATTCTTTGCAAATGAGAATGGGACCAAGAGACTGAGGTAAGAGAGAAAAAGCGGGGAAATGACATAACACAAATTAAGATGTGTTGTGTACATGCATGAACTCCCTACAATAAATGGAATCATTATTTACTGCAAACCTATACTAATAAAATTAAATTAAAAAATTAAAATAGATGTATAGGTGAACAAAAAAGGTCATTTACAAACAGTAATTTTGCAAGGAGGCTATGATTCATTAAATGACGACATTCTTTATTATCAGAAAGCTTCAAAAAGCACAGATACCAGTGTGGTGGAGAATATTTTCCCCTCACCGACAGAATTCAGTTTATGGAATGTGCAAAAGACAAGCATCTCTAGAGAAGGTACCTCCAGCCAAGAAAGCTGTAAGCATCCAATTTTCCTTCCCAGACTTCCTCCTCATAAATAGAAACCATGCTTTAATCCCACGATTCACCTATTTCAAATGATTTTCCATTCCCTAAAACTCCTTTCACATTTCATTCCTCTACTATCATACCAAGGCTGTGCTAAGTTAGTCAAAACAGATCCTTCAAGATCTGTCTCAGTGGCGTCTTCCTCTCAGACTGCCTCATTCTTTCACTCCTACCACTATAAATATGCTTTTACCTCCTTTTCTACTTTCCTCAGAAGTCAGCAGCAATTTTTGTTTCCGAAATACTGCTTGCCCTTTCTTAGCTCCAGATACTTGTAAATAATCACAGAAGATCCAAGCCTGTCATTACAGCTCATTAGAAAAATTCTATTCCTAACAACCTGTTGGAGGTCCTCCTGCCACTCACTCTCACCTTGCTCACCAACTTCAGCGTGGAATTCGCCTTTCTTCCTCTTGTTTGCTGAACTCATTTATCTCAAGACTTTTCCACTATTCACACTCCACATGGTACAGTCTCCCAGCTTTTTGATCTCAGTATGAATGCCTGTCTATTCATATTTTAGTTTAAGTGACCTCAGTTTCTTTGCCCATCTATCTGGGTTGAACTCCCAGTCTCTTTTTAATTAATTGCTTGAGTGCCTTTTTATACTTCATTAGGTCCTAATCATTTCTTGTAAATTAAATATTCATTTGTTAGTTTCCTGTGACACTCAACCACAATGCAAATTTCAGGAAAACAACAAAAATACACCCAATTTGTTTTAGTCTAGCCCAAGGAACTCAGATCACTTCATGGGATATACTGGAAAAAACTTTTAAATAAATGAATGAACCAATGGATGGGTTAATATAAAAAATTGCATTTATGTATGCATGACTATATTCTAGACATGATTGTCACTTGACTAGCTGTAAGGCACAAGGAACATGAATTACTTCAAAGATGCCATTATCATTGAAACTAGAATTAAAATTCTGAGATAGGTATAAAAGATACAATTTCCACTTCATGTGAATTATTTTCCTTAATTTTTATTTGCATGCTCTATCTATCTATCTATCTATCTATCATTTATCATCTTCTGTTATAAAAAGTTGGATTTTTCTATGCTTCTAGCTCATCTAGCCACATAATTCAAACAATAAATGAATATGATGCATTTAGCAATATGAAGCCAAGTTGTAATCTCTGCATTTCCTATGCTAAGAACTTTACTTTGGGAAGTCATGCTTTATCTAAAATTGTAACACACACTGTAGTCACTGAAAGCACTCATACGACTATCAAGCACTTGAAATTTAGTATAACTGAAGATCTAATTTTTTTCATTTAATGTTAGGTAAGCTAAATTTAAATTTAATATAGAGTAAAATATTTCCTATAAGAATAATGTCAAAATAACTTGTTGATTATGATATATTTGCCTCCTATCAAAAATGCCACTCCATTATATTCATATTATATAACATATAGTTATAATCAGATGTGGTATAAGGACTGAAATAAGGGCCAATATTAGGTGTTAAGTAAAACCAGGAGAGTCTCAAACGTCCAGATGTCAAGTTCTCCTCTCCCATCCAATCTTACAAATAAGGGCCTTTAGTAGTCAAAGAACCTTCCTTTGGGAATTTGACATAGTGCTTGCTTGTTTCTGAGGGCCAAATGTCAGTTCCCTGACCACCTAAGGATTATGCAAATGAAAGAATCACATCCCGAAAGAATCAGAGGTACTCCTTTTGTTTGTTCTACAAACTAACCTTTCACACCCATCTCATTCACCGTTTCCATTGCAGTTCTGATGCTGCCTTGCAAGAGTGGTGTTCCCCTCCGTGTTGCAATCATCTGTGACCAACAGTCCTCTGTCCCTCTCACTGTCCAGCTTCAGTTGTTGAGGTAGGATATCTTTGAGCCTGTGATGCCCTTGCATCCCAGTCTCCTTGGTATACCTAAGAGAGAAAGTCTTCTGGATGATTACTGAGGCTATTCTAAGTCTCCTTCAGAGGGGTTTGGCCACCACATTCATCATATTTTGAATTTTGTGTGTCATATAAAAATTTACTTTCTTCTTAACATTGTGATGTCTGTGATATTTAAAAAAACCCTTGGCTTCTATTGTTTTACTACAGTAGAACTACATGATAAGAAGATATATTCTATGAGAAGACAGGGAACAAGAGGTTGTCAATACCTAATTATCCTGTTGCCCATCATAAAGAATTTGGATCTTCTATGAATGAATAGTGGTCCTAAAATTGTTATATTTTATGACCACTGGTTGACAACAAAGTTTTTTTTTTTGGATATGATTGGCAATTACTCCTATGTTTGAACAGTTTTTACCATCTTGCTATGATGGAAAAGCTAATTTTATACAACTGAATGCTTTTTACTTCACTTAAAGTGCTGTAGTTTGGATAATATATTTTGGAATCATACATAACTATTCTATCTTCCTATGTCACTGATCACATACATATAATTTATAAGAAGAACATATAATATAACTATTCTTATAGTATAGGCTTACCTAACTCACTAGGCATGTAGTGACAGTTTGCTTTTTTATATTTACTTTTTTTTTATTTTAAAGAGAATAAAAGCAAAACAAAACAAAACAAAACAAAGCAGATCAGAACAGAACAAAGCAAGAAATGCAGGTCTACAAAACATAACCACAGGAAATTAACAATGGCTACCCTAGCGTCTCTTGTTTTCTTTGAAATGGTTGTTCATATATTCACACACAATAAACTCAAGCAAAAGTAAATAATATAAAACCAGCTAAAACAAAAGAGTGAAAGCATTATAGGCAGACAATAAGAAATCAATAATGGCTACCTTAATGTCCTTTGTTTTCTTCAAAAAAGTTGATCATATCTTCTCACATATTGCAATCAAGTAGTAGAAAACAGACTTAAAACAATCAAATCAAAGAATAAAAGCATTATTGGACTTTGGAACCTGAAGATAAGAAATCAGCTATGGCTACTATGTCTCATTTTTGTCAATGTAGTTGTTCATATCTTGATACTTAATAAAATCTGTTCTTGTAAACTCTTTAGGAGCAGTTCTAAGCATGTATAAGTGTATACTTGTACATCTATCCTTTCTGTGCTAGAGGCAATAGCAGAAAAAAGCACAAAACAAAAAACAATAAAGACAGTTAAATAAAAATAATAGCCCAAAACAATAACAATATAGGCTTTCTAAGCTAGATGATGTTATTTCATATAGTTGTCTTCAAGAGTTGCTCAGTTTACCAGGTATTGAGAACTGGTCTGGTCCTATGAATGTTAATTGTTTTTTTCTAAGAACTAATAAAATCATCTTATCTATCTTAAAAAATATATATATATATATAAATTTATATCTTTTCTTTTCCCTTTGTTCTTTTATCCTTTAGAAATTTCTTACCATTTCCCCATATTTATTGGGGATTTTCTATCTTATTGAGTGTTTCAGTTTCTTACACTAGGGAGATGATACAGTGTTTACACATGTGAGTTTGATTTATTTCACTTATGAGTATGGTCTCAAGATGCATCCATTTACTTATAAAAGCCTCACTGTGATCCTGCTTTATAGCTGAATAGTACTCCACTGTATGAGAGTACCACATCTTTTTTATCTGCTGCTCAGTTGATGGGCATTTGGGTTGATTCCAAGATTTGGCTATTACAAATCGTGCTGCTATAAACATGGGTGCACATATATCACTGTGGTATGATGATTTCACTTCTTCTGGGAATATGTCCAGAAGCAGAATGGCTGGATCAAATGGGACTTCTAATCCTAGATTTTTGAGGAACCTCCAGACGGTTTTCCACAGTGACTGCACCAGTCTACACTCCCATCAACAGTGGAGAAGGGTTCCTTTTTTCCCTACAGCCACTCCAACATTTGTTATTGGTTGTTTTCTTGATCCTGGCCATTCTTTGTGGAGTTAGATGGAATCTCAGAGTTGTTTTAATTTGCATTTCTCTAATGACCAACGATGCTGAACATTTTTCATGTATTTATTTGCCATTCACATTTCTTCAGCTGAGAAGTGTGTTTTCATCTCAGATGCACATTTTTGGATTGGGTTTTTGAATTTTGAGGGCCTGATATTTTTAAATTTTTTATATGTTCTAAATAGAAGACCTTTGTCTGAAGGACAGTTGACTAAGATTTTCTTTACCAATTTATGGGTTTTCTTTTCACTCTATTGGAGATTTCTTTGACATGAAAAAACTTTTTAATAAGACGAGATCCCAATTGTTGATTCTGGGAAGTATTTCCCATGCAGTCTGATTTTTGTTCATGAATTCTCCACTTTCCCCAATGTCTTCAAGATTTCTACCTACTTTGTTTTCCAGCAGATTTAGTGTTTCTGTTTTAATATTTAGATCTTTGATCCATTTTGACTTTAGTGCATGGTGATAGGCTTGGGTCTAGTTTTAGTTTTTGGCATATGGAAAGCCAGTTTTTCCAGCACCACTTATTAAAGAGGCTATCTTTCTTCCAGTGAATATGTTTGGCCCCTTTATCAAAGATAAAGTGGCTGAGTGTGTTTGTACTTGGGGTTGTATCTTCTAATCTATTCCATTGATCCTCAGGTCTGTTTCGATTCCAGTACCATGCTGTTTTTTTGCAGTAGCTTTGTAGTATAATTTCAAGTCTGGGATTATGATGCCTCCTGTACTGCCCTTGCTGCCCAGAAGTGCCTTTGCTATTCTAGTTCTCTTCTGGTTCCAGATGAATTGTAAGAATGGTTTCTCTAGATCTGTGAGGTATGCTAATGGTATTTGGATGGGAATTGCATTAAATCTGTATAATAATTTTGGGAGAATGGCCATTTTCACAATGTTTGTTCTTCCTATCCACAAGCATGGAATGTCTTTCTATTTTCTGAGATCCTGTTCAATTTCTTTTTTCAGAGTACTGTAATTTTCATTGAATAGACCTTTTGCTTCCTTTCTTATGTTGATTCATAAGTTTTTCTTTTTTTGGATGCTATTGTAAAGGGTGTGGTTTCTCTTATTTCTCTCTCAGTAAGTTTGTTGTTTGTGTACAGGAATGCAATTGATTTCTGAGTATTGACTTTGTATCCAGCTACATTACTGAAGTTGGTTATGACATCCAGAAGTCTTTCAATGGAGTTTTGTGGGTCTTTTATGTAGAGTATCATGTCATCTGGAAATAGTGGTAATTTAACTTCTTCCTTTCCTATCCTTATTCCTTTTATTTCTGTCTCTTGTCTAACTGTATTGTTTTCTTAGTCCCAGTTGCATTAATTTCTGCTCTGATCTTTATAATTTCCTACCTTCTTTTGACTTTGGGTTGGACTTACTCTTCTTTTTCTAGATGTTTGAGGTGTAGCATCAGATTGTCTATTTGTGTTCATTCCATTTTCCTGATGTGGGCACTCACTGCAATAAATTTCCCTCTGAGGACTGCTTTCATTGCATCCCACAGATTCCAGTAAGCTGTATTTCTATTTTCATTTGCTTGTAGATATTGTTTAATTTCTTCTTTAATTTCCTCTGTGATGCACTAATTGTTCAGGAGTGTATTATTTAATTTCCATGTGTTTACAGAGTTTTTGAAGTTCTCTTGTCATTAATTTCCATTTTGATGGCACTGTGATCAAATAGTATGCATGGGATAATTTCAATTCCTTTGCATTTATTTAAGCATGTTCTATGGGCCAATATATGGTCTATTCTAGAGAATGTACCATGTGAAGCTGAGAAGAATGTATACTCTGATGTTGTTGAGTGGAAAACTCTGTACACATCTGCCAGGCCCATTTGTTCAAGCCAGGCCCAGAGCTGTGGCTGCTACACTGCTCCAAGGTGACTGGGTGGAGCCCAGGCGGGACCCTAGGGATGCTCCAAACATCCCAGGCTGATGGTAGAATTGGCGTGGGTTGTTACCAGGCTGCTGGTGAGGTCTCAAGCTGCACCAGTAGGTGAAATTTGCTGTGTGTGCCTTTGGCTCGCGCCAGACCCAGAGCTGAGGCTGCTACGCTGCTCCAGGGTGGCTGGGCCGATATTTACTTTTTTTTCCAAGGAAAATTTCCATTAAATGATCTGAAAGTCAGGTAATATTTCCTAGGGAAATTATAAGTGGAAGTTATAAAATAATTTATTTCAGGTGAAAAAAACGCAAGGACGTCCTGAGAAGGCTGAGAAAAGTTTAACAAAGTAAAGTAAGATCAATTTGAAAGAAACACACTAAGTCGGGTCATTGGTCACAAAAGGGCAGGACGTAGGACAAGTCTTGTAGAACTTGAAGCCAACCTGCCATTTAATATGAGTATAGATCAATAAGCAATTTCAAAAGGCATATGATGAGATATGATGACACTTGATAAAGGGAATAAGGAACATCTAAGACTAGAATGACATCCCAGGTGTCAGCAATGGGATGAGGAAAAGAAGTTGAGTGAAATACGAAAGGGAGGTAAGCCTGGGTCAACTGTGAGCACATCAGATCTGCACGGGTTAGGAGTACTGTGAGTGAGAAACCAAAAGTTTTCAGCATGTATAATTTTACATGATACACAGCATGGGAGTGACTTGAAATAACACTGACAAAACAAAGAGCAGACCATGAAGAGGCCTGTGATACACACAAGGTCAGAAGAAATTTATCACAGGAATTTACCTGCTGCTGCTCTGCGGACAGAAGAAATACTCTGTGGTAAGGTTGGAGAATTTTATTTAGGGTATAATTATACCCCAGATATATCCATGCCAAGTTTCAGTAATCCCTATTTTTCAGAATACCCATATGTTGTTGAAACAAAATGGGGTGATAATTAGACTATCAGAAGGCTGCAACACGCTACCTTGCACTCTGGAAGAAACACCAGTTGCAAAAAGAAACTCCCTTTTGCACAATTGAAGAAACAGTTATCCTATATTTCACTCCTTTTGTCAGACTCACAGGATAAACAGGACATATGCTTTCTATCTAGTTACAAACATGCGCTTATAACGCAGGAATCCCTCAGGCAGAAAGGAAGAATATATTTCAAACAACATGGAAAAAAAAAGAATAAATATCATCATACTTAAAAATGAATTTCTCCATCTGTCTCATTATACATAGCAAAAAATTTAAGGGTGCATACAGCTCTTCAGAAAACACTTTCTTAAGAATCATTTACTGAAAATTTGAATATTGATTATGTTAGTTACCTCTTCATGTGTGGAAAAAGAATTATTGAAAGTGCAAAAAAGGATAGTAAATTTTGTAGATACCAAGTCAATTATCAGAAGATGGAACTAAATATCCTCTGCATACACCATTTATTATATCGATGAACATTATAGCTATTTTAAGCAGCACCTTCCATATGGAAATAATATTTTACTATGAACTATATATAAAAAAGTGTGTCACTTTGGAATAAAATATGTATATGTTAACATGTACACATATGTATGTAAACATATATATTTGAAAAAATATTCAATTAAAATTTTTATTAAATGATTGAGGTAATTGGTAGTATAATATAAAAAAGAAATTTAGCACTATAAGAAAAGTTAACTTCAGGAAAAGCAACCACTAAGAATGTAGTAGTAGCTATACAAACAAGTATGCTGAATAGGAAATTCTTAAATATCTGCGGGAGTTAGCTTGTTTGATGTGGACGAAACCCATGAATTCTCGATATTCTTGTCATCCTCCCATTGCTGGGGCAAAGTACTAGACACTCGGAACTTAAAAGAGAAGAGGTTTATTTTGGCTCTCAGTTTTCAGAGAATTCAGTTCCCAATGAGTCAGCATGCAGAAAAAATTGCATGGCAGAAGGGCATGGAAGTGGAAAATTTCTCATTTCATTTCACTTCAGAAGTAATGAGAGAAGAAGGAGCCCAAAAAGGTGATAGAGTTCATCTACAAGGACACACCACTTCGAATCACGGTTAGCAGCATAGTTAACTACACCATCATCAATATATAAATCCATTGATGACTACAGTGCTCCCACAATACAATCATTTTGCAAACACATGAAACTTTTAGGGCACATTTTAGAGGTAAAACATAACATTTGGTTTTAGGAAAATTTTGCAAAAAGAGAACATTCTGTTCCTTCCAAATCCTATAGGAAAACAAAGAAAAAAATAACTTTTTTGTTAATAAACTTAATCTGATTTTTTTTCAACAGATCAGGCACTACACAAAGGATACACAAATAGTATATACCAATATTAGCAATCTAGTAGAAAGCCTGTATGTAGTCTTTACAACTCACTGCCACATGTAAGGCATCTACTAAGCACAGAAACCTAATCTATTCTTCCAACTGTAAAGGGTACAGTGGAGAAGACACTGTTTTGGTAATAGCGTGACAAACTGTGTATATCATTATAATTTTGATGTAAAAATTTGGAGATTGAAAAGTGAGTTTATATGCTCTGGAAAAAGTGATAAAATGTAATCTAAATGTGTTTTGATCTATGTCACTCCTCATAATCTCTCTTTGGTCACTTGAAATGTGTATGACAAATTGTTTCCGTGAAATTTCAGTCATGAGTCACAAATAATGTCTCTATGTTGCATAACATAGTAAAATATTCCAAAATAAATATTTCTAAACAATTCCTTAAAGTGTCTGTTTTGATTTGGAAAATCAACTTTGTCCTACTTATGTTTCCGTAGCCCTCTCATGAAGATGTTGCTCTCTATCCATCAACTCTGCTCTTGTCAAAGTAAACAGTGGAATCCAAATTGTGATTCCAGTGGTCTTTTGTGACTCCTGATCTTTCCTTGGTTCAGGAGCAGCACCTGACTTGGTTGAAAGGCTTCCTTCTTTGCATCTCTGACTACCACTCTTGTTCCTTCTCCAGCAAAGACACTTTTTCATTGTCCACATTCCTCACCTTACTGACCTTCTCATGGCAATGCCTCAGAGTCTAGCTCTCTGATCTTTATTCTTGCATCATCTTGTTAAATTCATGATCTAATCCTCTAGCAAGGGGTTCCGATTATTTTTTGTGCCTTGGTCTGCATTCAAGTTCTGGCACTTTCTGAGTGTGTGGTCTTGAAAAATGTTAATAATCCTCCTAGCCTCATGACTCTCATCTACACAAAGAAAATAAGGTCAATAGTGTCTGTCTTGTATGGTTCTTGGATTCTTTAATATATCCTGAAAGCTTAGAATAGCACTTGACATATACACAGGGAATTACGTATTTTATACAAAATGAATCTAATAGTTAACATCATATAATTTATATTCCAGGATGATTTTACCCCTGAGTTCATGTGAAAGCTCACAATTTGAAGGTTTGTACATTGGGGACTCACTGTATCTTTTATTTTCATTTCCTTTACTTTAACTTGCTTGTAAGAGAACCAGGCAATACTTAAACTTGTGTGTCTGATTTATTTCACTTAAAATTGTGGTCTCAGGGTTTATCCATTTTCCCACAATGACACATGTTTATCTTTCTTTAGGGAAGACAGAGTTTACTCCATTGTGTGTAAACACCACATTTTCTTTATCCATTCACCAGCTGATGGACATAAAAGCTATTTCCCAGATTTATCTTTTATGAATTGTACTACTGTAAAATTGAGTATGCATTTGATTGTGCATATAACACAATGGTGACTTGATATTTATGGTTTATTTGGAAGGCTTTTCCTCAGATATATTTTGGCTTTGTTACACATCTCTTTCAAGTCCTTTCAAATTTTATCCCATTAGGAATACATTATCTAAGCTTGTTTTGGACATTTGCTAACATACCATTTTCCCTTCTTTTATAGTACAGAATCTTAGCATTCTCTCCAGCTTGTTTTTTATAAAACATTTTCTTTAAAAGTATTTGTTTGTAATTAAATATTACATAATTTATTTTTTGTTATTTCCTTCATTAGACTGTAAACATTAGTATAGTTAATAACTTTTCTATATTTTTTAATTATTTAATGAATTTATCCATAAATTTATAGATTTAATGAATTTATTTAATGAATTTATCCATAAAATACAAAAGAATCTTTGGAAGGACTATATAGACAATTTTCAATAACTATTTTAAGTAAATTAATCCATAAAACTCTAATACATTCTCCATTCCCAAGAATACAGATGCATTATAGACGAGGGAAAGTTTTTTGAGAAATAACAGAGGAAAAAATTACTTCCTTTGTTTTCATGTCATCCACTTCAGAAGTATTTGAAACACAAATGGATATTTAAGAATTAAAATAAAATATATTTAACGTGCTAGTGTTTCTATCTGATCTATTCTCATTTTAAATTTTTAATTTTAATTGACAATAATTATGTATATATTGAGAATAGTCTAGCATATATAAGTATATATGGAAATAACTAATTAATTAAAGCTAATTAACCTTATCTAATAGTTATTAAAAATAATCCCTATATGTTGATAAAGACAAATAATTTACTCTTTTTTTTTTTTTTTTTTGCAGCACCAGGGATTGAACTCATGACCTTGTGCTTGCCGGGCAGGCGCTTAGACCGCTGAGCTAGATCCTCAGCCCTTAATTCACTCTTTTTAAAGAATAATCTAGTCTCTACTGAATTCTGGGACCCATTTTTCTGTTGAAATATCATGTGCTACTATGAACTCAAAGGTGATGTTATGCGTTTTTATTCCACAGATACACACTGAACTTGCCCACGTACTTATTTTACTACCCTCTTGTTTCCTATGGCAGAGATCTCAGATGGGTCCCTGTGGCCTCCGAACCCCTTCTCTAGACTATTTCCTGGTCAAATCAGCACAGTCTTGCAAGAAACAGATGAGGGTGTCTTACCATCTTGTAAGAAAACCAACTGCAAGGATCCATAGTAGAATGAAGATAATTAATTTGACAATCATGCAAGCTTGTATCAAAGCATAAGACATGGAACCTTCATGCGTCAGGAAGAAACAGTGGCAGTGCAGAAGGTGCTAAAGCAGAGTACGAAAGCAGACCTGCCAGGGGAAGGGCATGGCTATTTTTCCCAGCATGGGGTGTAACAGAGGATGCACCCAGGGCAGCGACAACCTACATTACAATATGTAGTGTATTGCTCAGGCTGCTTTCAAAGACAGGTCAGCATACCTTTCTAAAACAATGCTTGAAATTATTTTTAAATATGAGCACAAAGTAAATTAGACTCCTAACCTGCCTGGCAAGCACAAGGTCATGAGTTTGATTCTCGGTACAAAAAAAAAAAATTAAACTCCTACACAATATATAATATGCAATCATCTCTTCTCTCTTCCTCCTGCTTCTCCAATATACACAATTATCTGGCACTCTGAACTAATCCCTCTACAGCTCTCCTTAACTGAATTATATAATTAAGTATTGGCCACATAAAAAAGAATAATTGCCAAGGGATATTAGCTACTAAACTAAGAAATCAGAAACTGAAATCTGTTTATATCTTTGCAAACAGAAACTGACCTTCGCAATTTTGTTAAAGCATTTTCAGCCCTCTGCTGAGATTTTTGTCAATTTAGCAATTTCAGTTTTACCATGAACTTGACTTAAAAGAACGCTGGAAAATTAGGAAGTTACTGTTTTTTCAAAGCTTTAAAATTTGATTAAAGTTCCTGTTTTCTGCACAAAATAAAATGCCCCTCATTGTGTTTAATTTACTCATTTGCATCCAAAGACCTTTGATTAGAATAATTTTTCAAATATAAACAATTAGTAACAGATCATTTACTTACTAAATGTTATAGGGAGAGCCAGCTGTCTGTATCTCCTTCACTGCGTACTTGCAAGTTAGTATTTTCTCATGACATTTCACCATTCAACAATATTCAATTAAACATGATGATCTTTATGGATTGGTTACTTGCAAGGTTATTTTCATATACTTTACTACCCAAGAAGAAACATGTTCACTGTTAGTAAATGATTAGGATTTCCATATGATTTGAGTTCATTTACTAGTGCCCAGAAGTACACCTTATCACTTGGTCAATTTAATTTTCTGTGGAAGAGGTCTCTTCATAATCAACCTTAAAGTTATGTTCTGCTGACTTGCAAATGGAAGGTCAGTGCTAATTGAGAGAAGGCTTAAAATCTCTGACACCTTTTATCCCTACACAAAGATTCTGTGCTCCGTATGTTCTGATATTTGGCTTTCCCATATTGCCTTCCGAGGTTAAGAAGATGAATGCTCATTGCTTTTAATCCTTACCATGATTTATGAGCCTCTTGGTATCCTTTCCCTAGAGCAGCTGCAACTGTGTGTGGTTGTTCTGCCTGCTGCTTAAATTACACAGACATCTGCAAAAGTAAATTATGGATTTTGTCCCGTAGACCATAGCAGAGCATTCTCTTTATCTCTTCACAGTACTTTCTTTTTTATTAGAACAAAAACCATGTATGTACTTACTTGTTTATGGACTAAGGCAGTTTTAAAATAACCAGAGTGACAGTACAATGACCCAGATTGTGAACTGAGACATAATATCAAAGCAGCATGATATAGCTACAGGATAACTTTAAAGACAAAGGGAAAAACAAAGGGTATATTTATCCATGTGTCTCTCATCTTTAAGGGATAACACTATAAGGCTCACAGAAGGAGAGTGACCTTTACAATTAATTGAAAATATGGTCAATGGAATAAAACATGTAAAGGATCCTTGGACTCTGTGAGTATCGAAGATTTTAATTACATCTTGTGTCCTTTGACAATTTAAGCTAAAAAACTGACCAAAGAAATGCACAATGAAATATAGAAAATTTGAAAATAGGGGAGCATGTTAATTTTCTCATATTATATAGCTTGTAGTAAATATATTTTATAATCCTGGAGGCTTGTAGACATCATGATGATGCAGGATGATCTCTCTCTCTTTAGAATAAGTCTGCTAGAATTTAAGTCAAAAAAAGTCACTGTTTCTATATTTTCTCTTCTTTTCCGTCCTCTAACTGGGTGATAAATCATAATTCCAAATGACAAGTCATTGTGAAATCCTAATAGGCACATACCAAGTTATTAATCTTTGACAACTGCCAGAATTAGAAGAATCCCTGCATTTATTTTATTCTTATTTATTGGGTTGTGCTAACCACAACCCAAGGAATATCCAATTGGAAAAAAACACAAAAAAAATTAGAAGCTGATTTTTACTTAGGCTTTACCAACCTACATCAAAACCAAAGATGGCTTTGCAATTCAATTTTGAACCTATTGTCAACCCAGCAGGATGCTGGTGAGCAGTAAACCCAGAAATGCTAAAGTCTATTCCTGATTGCGAGGATCTGCTCTCTCCCTGTGTTTCCATCAGTTTCTGTTTCACCTCATCACTGTAGAGAGCTGGTGTTTCCCCAGGGGTCAGGACCTGCTACTCATACTAGTACCCAAAAGAATTATTTTTTAAAAAATAATTCCTGTCTCTGTTGGCTCCAATATCTGTCAGGCAACAGCTCATTTCCAAAACTTTCCTTTTCTCAATCCCGCTTTTCTCCTCATCTTCAGAAAAGAAGATGAAATATTGATGGAATCTTGAAAAATTCTACTTAGTTATAACCCTACCATATTTATATCTCTAGATACATAGATGCATTAAATGTCTATTAAATACAAATAATTTTCTGAAAAAGATTGTACAAGATAGAAATCAAATGAAATTTTTGCTTCAAACAGATAATCATCCACTGATAATCCACTACATTACTAACAATCATGGCCTTAAATACACACAGAGATACACTGACACATGCACAGGTGTATCTTCAGTGAAACAGATACAACAGAAACATAATGTGGTTCCCCATCACATATAGCATAAATCCCAGAGCTGAGATATGGTCTTAAATTTCATTCAAGCTTCTTGATCATCTGGTCCTACTCTTCTACACTTATCAGATAAATATTCTCACATTTGACACATAGTTCATTCTTTAACTCTAAATGACCAACAATTCACCAAATAGAATAGTATTACAGGCCTACAGGACTCTTTTATATCTGTGTGTGCTTTTGTTTAATATTTATCTCCACTTCTCATAGCAGTCCAGGTCAGATGCTTCTTATGTGTGTCTTCCTATCCTCAGTTAGCATAGCAGGTGAGAAGGAATGCCAACCTTAAGCATATTTTTCACGCTGAAACAAAAACATCTGCTACAATTGATCAAGGTGTGCAGTTGGACCATATGGGAAATATCTAATTTATTTTCATTTTTGGTCTAAGCAGTAAGTTAATATAACTATATATAAAGCAAGCATGATTATAGTTGAGAAGTGAGTAGAACTAGCAATAAATTTTGCAAAATTCTACAGAACAAGTAAGTCGCCCTTTATTGTTCAAGACATGATTCAAGAAAGGAGTTTGTGGGATGGTAAGTGGGTCCCCCAAAATTGCGGTATTTGCAATCAAATTAAAGCTGTGCCTCAGTTTACAAACTGAATTTGCTTTATGCTTTTAGGAAAGAGGGCTGTGTTTGGGCTTGGGTGAGGGAGATAGTCACAGCTGTGTTTGCAGCCTGACGTGCAACTTGTAAGCAAATGCAAACTTTTGTAGAATGCGTTTGAGAGCTTAACTGTTTGCAAACAGCGCGTTTGTGAACAAAGCCATTACTATAATGCAAGAAAACTCGTTTCTTAATAAAGAATAATTAAAAGGATTTAACCTCATACCCATATGTTTAATAATTTTGGATATTACTCTCTTTCATTATAGTATTCTGGCAATATTTCTTCCCAGCTTACTTACATACACGAAGCATATGAAAACTTTTACATTAATGGGAAAGCCATTTCAATCCCTTCTCTTCAAGTGTTTTCTACATTTATATGAACTCTGATAAGTAGTAGAAATCCTGATTTCTTTACATATATCCTTTTTCAGATTATTTTTAAATTTTATATTCAAAATTACTGTAAATCTCTAATTTTTAAGCTTCAATTAAAACACGAAGTGAACCAAAGTGCATTTGCGAAGACTTGTCTTTTTTTCTTAACTTGGGACTTTAGACATCCTCAGCTTTATTAAACTTTTAATATGTGCATTAATAATTAGAATGAGACCACACTGTAACTTAGTGTGAAAGTACATGACTACGGGCTGGGGATTTAGCTCAGTGACTTAAGCGCCTGCCTGGCAAGTGTGAGGTCGTGAGTTTGACCCCTGGTACCAAACCAAACAAAAAACAAAAACAAAACAAAACAAAACAATACTAAAGTACATGCCTGGCATAGGAGGCACTGGATTAGATCCTCGACATTCAATAATTAAAGTAGCTCTGTATTAATTTGTTACTCATATTTGTATCACACATTACATGTAAGTTGAGGCAATCATGGGCATTGTATGACAGGAAGTTGCTAATTAGAAGAAATATATTAGATGTGTTCATCTTTTATATATATTTGTATGTTTGTGGGCAAGATCTGGAGTAAAAACCTTCATATTAATATTATTGAAGATATGATTTTTATTAATTCAAACTTTATGCAAGTGAAAGTTTTTACAATGGAAAACAAGGTATTTTCCTCCCAAAATTCGATTATTGATGAAAAATGAACAGAATGGATGACCACAGGGAGTAGGTTTTATGAATACATGAGATAAAAGTATTTTTAAGTTTTAATCTTGAAACTTTTATCTAAATTTTGTATAGTTTTTATTCAAAACTGAAACGTAATATAAGTTGATGAAAATATGGTAAAACTGGGTCACTGTCTACCATGTTTTAAATGAACTAATCTCATAAAGTAAGTACTGAAAATAAAGTCTTTATTTTCAGTACTTACTAAATATGAGCATGCACAGAGTTTGAACAAATATCACAGTGTGAGCCATACAGCCACATCAGTTTAATTACATGCTTGCCTTATGTCTTTAACCTTTTGCTTGGGAGCTATAATATTAATGGTTAAGCTTAATTGATAACTGATTAAGAAGTCAGAATACCAAGGTTGTTTTGACTATGGCCTAAGAATAGACTCTAGCGTTACAAAATGGGGCATGTCAGAGCACCCTTTAATCATTGTGTCCATGAAGGTTAACTGTAAGTATTTAAATATCAGATTTAGATACCTGCCATCCCCCAAGGGAAAGCTGTTTACAATTCCAGAAAAAGAAACAATTAAACAAGATTGAACCATATTAATAAACACAAGAACATTTTTGGCTTTGTTTCCTATGTGAAACCTTCAACTGATGTATGCCTTTGAAACGAGACACATCCAATAACAAAAGTAATATCCACTAATTATGAGAGAGAAAGCAAAGTGCAATAAAACTAGAACATAAAAGAAGAAAACAAATGTCTATATTTAGGAGGCACATACCACTAGGTCTTCTTGAATCTGCATATAAATTGAAAGAGTATGAGAAATGTACAATAAAACAGTAAGACATATGTAGGCGCCTTGCTAAAAGAAATGATTACTTAAGTTTCATGATTTTGTACTGCTTATGCCAACCATCTGGAAATACACAAAAGTTTTAATATTCTGATTTGTAATGAAATACATATTTTTAAATTAAAGAATTTAACTACAACTTGAACTTTCAACCGTTTAATAAGAGCTTAAAGACATAAATCTTGGTGAGATATGTCACTTACCTTTAAAAAGGTTAGCATGCCTTAAATGTCCAAACTCCTATGGAGTTCCAATTTGACTGTACTCCCCAATGGACCCAACTGGTCAGGAAACACAGCTAGAACGACAAGCACACAAAATCTGAATTTAACTAGTTTAGTTATGAATACATTACATTTACAATCATAATCATAACTTGGTGTTCAACTGCTTTCAATGTGTTGAATTTATACTCAGTGCATTTTAACAGAGCAAAAATCCTGTTCTAGCACTTATCATTTGATTGGTGTGAGATATGCAACATTGTACTTGGTGTGAATTGCTCATGATTTGACTATTTCCAGCTAAACCAACCTGTTTTGTACATCCTGATTGTGGCACTTAGCACACTTACTGGAACCTTTTAATAAAGAGTACCAACTTACAATTCAACTTAAAAATTGCCCAGACGATATAGAAGGTTCCTGTATATCCCACACCCAACTTAATCTACTATTAGCATCTTGCACTATCATGACACCTTGGTCACAATTTTTAGTATATTGTACTGATTCGACTCAAAAGAACAAGCATTGATATATTATTTTAATAGTTTTTCTTCTAATATCCAACATACTACCTTGCCTTTAGTTTTTGTGTCTTATTGGCCTCCTATAGGTAGTGACAGCTTCTGAACTTTCATTTTCCTGTAATGACCATGGTAACATAACAGAGATTATCCTTGAATTGTAATTTGCCTCATGCATGTTTCATGATTGGACTAGGATATAGGTTTTTGGGCAGAAGGTGTCAAAAGTTAAGTAACATCTCCTTCACTTCCTATCAATTGTGCTTGTCACTATGATTACTTTAGATGCTAACCTTTATCAGCTGACTGGGATAATATTTGTAATAATTGTGTACTGTAAAGTTACTTGTGTTCTTCCTTTTCACACTGTTAAAAAAGTCTCTAGGAGAAGCTTGTAAATCAAAATGGGGAATTTACTTTTTTGAAGAAGAAATACTACATGAATAATTTGGAGTCCTATTATAAAAGAAAGTTCTGTTTTCCCACTTCCCTTTTTGGCTTGGCATATACATCCATTGAGATATATATATACATCAATATATATATATATATATATATATATATATATATATATAATATATATGTATATATATGGAAATCTTGAAAGTTTTTATATTTTGTGTTATAATACAATACCACAGTGTTTTGTTGTTTTTCTTGCTAAAATTACTTCATCTTTAACCTTTGAGACCTCTTTCAATTGGTATCAATGACTTTTTGAAATACCAAACTGGTATGTTCACTACATGGGCTGGCATTACAAATTAGCCCATTTAATTTCATTATGTATAGTACAAATCTTACAAATCTTTTTGCTTTAGAATTAAACTCAATCTTTTGTACAAGGATCCTTGGATAATTTATTGATAAATGTTAGTAAAAACAAAGAATCAGTCATTAGTTTTGCTCCTTGCCACTGGTAGGCTATTGTTTCTAAGTCTCTCTGTGAGCTATGAAATATATATATTTGTTTTAATATATGTATTTATAACTATAGTTGTTTCCATAATTATCAACCTGTACCTCTAACTATAACTACCTAAACATTATTTAGTACTGGTAAATCCATCTCCACTCTCATAATATGTTTGTTTTTTGCTTGTTTTGGTACTGGGGGTATTGACCATAATATGTTTTAAATAAGCCACATCTTTGATTTAATAGAATACAGTACTGAAAACACACCTTCTATGTGAGTTAATAGTCACAGTTTCCAAGAATCATGATCCAGATGTTTTTAGGATGCCTTGTTTCAGCCTACCTTAGACCACATTATAGTTCTCCTGACCATTTATGTAAGAGAAATATATTTTAAAAAAAAACTTTCTCAGGAGTGTAACTCATTATAAGAGAGTAGCTATCGCTAAAGTAACAGGAAAAATATAAGCACACACAATGGAAGAGTGTTTTTATAAATTGCTTAAGGTATGAAAAGATAATCATAATATTAACTTGTTTAGAAAAATAGATATTACTTAATAATGAAATTCAAGCAATTATTTTTCTTTCTAAAGAAGCATAACCAATATTCTGAAGTTATTTTGTAATGGGAAAAATAAAACTACAGAAATATATAATCTTTAGAAAGGTATTAATTAAGCCTGTTTTTAGAAAAAAATTGAAGGAAATTTGCTCTAAATTATAAGTTCTGCTAAATTTGTGTAATATTATGACTGTTATAACTCATCTCTTCTGTTGGATCCATTTACAAGGGAATGTAAAGCATTAGCAATTAAGAAAAAGGAGCGGGAGGTGATGGCTCAAGGAATAACCAAGATAAAATATGAATGGGTTTGGTGTGGTTTAAATTACTAAAATTTTTAAGGAAATCCTGGTCTGGTGACTTAAAAAAATGAAACAGGGATGAGCTTTTGGAAAGCAACTGGTATTCAGAAAATGTACCCCTTATCTATACAATAGGTATTAGTAATATAGTCTACGTTCCAGTTTTAAAAAGTTCCACAAATATCAGTTGACCACTAGGGCCTCTAGATGAAAAGGAGATCCCCTTTGCAAAGCAGGTAACAAGCTTAGGATGCATGTGCTGATGAGATCCAGAATCATAGGGCTCTGCATTGTAAAGACTCTCACCCAGAATAATCATGTAAAAATTGACAGAACCCTTGTGGACCAATAGAATCACAAGAGAGCAAATTAAATTGACTGAAAGAGATTCTTTTTATTCCTAGCCACTAGACTCCCAAAGTAAGGATAAAGGAAAAGAAAAAAAAAAGAGAAAAACAGCATCAGTGAAAGCCAACAGCACAATAAAAGAGAAACTTTGTTAGAAATTATGATTAATAGGATGATACACGAAAGATTAATACTATATCTAAAGCGTATTTATTTATTTATTTGTACTGGAATTTAACTCAGGACCTTGTGCTTACCAGGCAGGTGCTGTTCTGCTGAGCTATAAACCTGGCCCTACAGGTATAGCTTTTAAAATTAATGGAAAGAGTAAAATATATAAGGAAATACATATCAGATATATAACAAATTCAAATAAAAAGGCTATATGCATGTGTGTGTGTGTGTGTGTGTGTGTGTGTGTGTGTGTTGTCCTAAAAGGAGCCTTTTGGGTTGAGCATAGCTAATTCTAATATTTATTTACCAGAATAAAATTTAAGGAGTGAACAAACAGTTGAAAAAATAAAATGATCTTATTCACCAAAAAACATAAAAGCCTTTTTAAAGTCATGAATAACATAAATTTCAGAGCTGTGGGCAAAGATTTAGTAGTGTAAATGATAATACAGAATACTACTTTGGAGATAAAACAAAAAATGCTTCCTTTTAAAAAACTTGAAAATTAAAATTATGTATTCAAACCCGAGTTTACGAATAGAGAAAAACTATATCATTGACATTGAGAAGATTATTTTCAATTCACAGAACAAAGTTTAAAGTGTAGATTATTTTAAGAATGTCAACAATCAAAGATATATTGAGCATTGGTAGAAAGGGAAGCCAAAGCTTCTAGAAATTATATAAAAGGATACCATATCAGTTATTATCAGGGAAATGAAAAGTAAATCACCAAGGATATATCATTCTCATGCAGTTAAACAGACAATGTTTATTAAAAGATAAAGATAGTGCTTGATATGATCAATAATTGGGAAAGTCATAGAACACTGACATTTTCATTTGGGGCTGGAAGTGAACAATGATACAGTCAGCGTGAGGAAACATTTAGCAACATGTATTGAAGGTGAAGATGCAAGTAGCCCATTCACCAGCAGTTCCATTCCTGCATGAATGGCTAGAAAAATCTTGAGAACAGCACAAGAGATATGAATAAGGGTGTTTATTCCAGGGCTATTCAAATTCTTATAAAAACTGGCATTATTGAATAGTATTTGATATATATTTATATTTCTACAAGAGATGGTTTGATGAAATAATTAAAAAATTGCCTTTTTGAAAATAATTTCACTCATAATTTATTGGAAAATATTTAACTATTTTTGACAATTATATGTATATGTACACATACACAAAAATGAATGGAGTATGTGGTTGCGTTTGTGTGGGTTGAGTGTGTCTGATGTAAAAAACTGTCAGATCAAGATTTGCCTTATTATATAGCAATCATGGTGAAGAATATCATACTCAATTTTGTCAAAAGGAACAATCACAAAATCATATCAGTATTGTTAGGATGAGCTAAGCATACATAAATATTTGAAAATATTCAGAATCATGAGTTTAATGAAAAAAGACAAAACTAGGATCTGAGTTTTGTTTTGATTGTTTTTTTCCCATTTTATTTGGTTCGATTTTAATATGTCTAATGGCATGAACAGCTATTTTGAAGATAGCAAGGAGCATTATAGCAGCCATTGCTGACTTCCTATTATCTCATTTTGAAGTCCTATATCACTGTCACTGTTTTGTTTTGATCGGTTTTATTGTGTTTTATTTTGTTTGGTTTTATTCTTTTAAAAATAAAAATAAAATAAAATAAATGAAAGCTAAAAAAAGTGAAGTTTCTTAGCTTATGAAATAAGAAGAGCAGAAGACTATTTTATCACTAAAATGGACATATTAAAGATTCAGATACATTTGTTTCATGTTCTTCCTCTGGCACAAAAATAAACCCCTTTATAGTTAGCTAAACTATGTCTCTGCAAGGTGTGGTAAAGAAACAAAAGGATGAAAATAAAAGGCACTGGAAGAATGAATTCTGAGGACAGTACTGACATTACAGGTAGTAACTGTGCCTGAAGTCCCAGCGCACTAGTCCAGATTAGGTACACACTGAAAAGGATGGGATTCATAAGGTCTTTTCAGATATCACAAGAAAATCCAGAACTAATTTTATTGGAGAAAAAATAATTGCCAAAAATACAGCCAGACCACTTTGCAAAATTTGAAACTGGACATATGCCTATATTTTGTTTCGATTGGCTCCAGTTTAATAAAAAGAATTTGAAAATGAGTTAAGTATACATGAAACATAAGGGAGGGTATCAGAGACAAGTTTGTGCCAAACACAGGAGATGTTACCCATTCTGAGAATTCCAAGACACTTTTAAAAATTAAACATTAAAAAGTAAAGTAGGTAGAAATATCTTTGCTAAATATTGATGATGTCTCCAGAAGTAGAAAACTGATGAAGTCAGTTACATCTATTGATCGTTGCAGATAGAATTTCTTTAAATACAAAAGCAACCACATTTTGAGGTTGACCAAAAAAACCACAACCAAACCAAATATGATACCTGCAGTCAGCCAAGTATTAGAATTAGTGGAGTCAAGTGTTAGCTGGAACAGAGCCCAAGTAAACAGAAAGCCTGGTGTGGACAAGTGGCACCTGGCACAACAAAGTAAATGCACTGAAAAATGTTCTGTTTTTCCCTCACAAGCATTCTTCAGCCCCTTATTACATCTCCATTTCCATTGCTTACTACACATGATGAACCTCATAGTCATCAGATGTCTTCAGATTATGAAGGATTTGAGTATGGGCCATGTATCCATGAAGTACAGATTAAAGTATGCAGTATGTATCAGGCTTGACTCAGTATATTTGTATTCAAATTATATTATCTTGAAAATGAATATGAAGTCTACAAAGTTGTTACAGAGCACTTAAAACACGTAATACTTGAAACAGTATGATAAGGAAAGACATATTTTAAAGTGGCATGAGAGTTTTTCCATGATAACATTTGAGACTTTGGCTGAGATGAACTGAAATACAAGGAATAAGTTGTTAAAACAAGAAAATAATATAAATATGTCTTGAATTAGGTCAAATGACAATATCATAATCTTTGAAATGACTTTAAAAATTCCCCATGAAATAGAGATACAGAAACTTTAATACATGAACATATTAACTAAACAACATAATATGTACAATGTAAAACATATACTTTGAAATGAATGGATAAGTTTATAAGTCAAGAAAAGAAGCGTTCTACAGGGTAGAGCAAAGCTGTAAGTACAGGGAGGCAGCTACACACTGTAAACATGAAATTCATTGAGCAGCTATGAAACTGGCATAAATGTGGAGGTGACTGAATCAAAATGCACAAGTCACTGCATCCCAGGAAGGCTGAGTTTACAGGAAAAAAGAATAGGATTTCCTAAATTATGAAATGAAAGAAAGGAAGGAAGGAAATTCACCTAGAGGATGAATTATTACAAAGTACTAAAGAAATCCATAAAAAGAAGGCTAATAAATTTCTGTAACACAATTTAAAATACTTATTCACAAGAAAAATAATAATTATGTCAGGTTTTATAATTCTGTTATTATTCCAAAAAGACTAATGACCTAATATAAACATTTTAAAGTTATGAAACTTTTACAAAAATTGAAACAAAATGATTGATAAAATTATTTAATGATGCTCAAATTTATCACTGAAGAGTCATTGTGCACAGCAGATTATTTTCTGTCTGTCTGTCTGTCTCTCCCTCCTTCCCTTGCTGTCTCCTTCCCTTTCTCTAATCTTGCATCTCTATGAGAGCAAGAGAGAGGGATGGTGGGAAAATGTAGGGTATCGTGTGAATAGTCATAAAATACCGTCCAAAAAATAACCTGACATGACCCTGTCTAACAATTAACTTATCACTAGTTTGATAATATGAACAAGTAACTCTACACTCTATGTAACTCTACACTCTGATTCTCAAGTATAGACAACTGGACAGAAAATAAGCGAAACATTTAAGGAAACAATTAAAGTTAAATAATTCTATCTACTTATTTTATTTTCATTATTTTTTTTTGCACTGGAGATTGAACCTGGGATTTCATGCCCATTGGGTAGACATTTTACCATTGTGTTACACCTCCAGCACAATATCTATAGATTTTAAGAAAACATGAATATCATTTTTAATTTGTGAAAAAGACAAAAGTGCTACCATACAAAAATGTTGAGGGATAAAATAAAATTATCAACAAAATTAGTCCTTTATTTTAATTTTTATAAGAAACTAATTGCTTTATTTGAATTTGTCATATTGGTAACTATAACAGAATAATAATTATGTCCATGTAACTTGATAGTAATAAAATTGAAAGAGTGGCATATTCATTGTATCAACTATGAAGAAAGAGAAAAAAACAAGAGGTGAATATAGAAATGTAAAAGAAACACGAGCGATGTGTTAAGAAAAAAACAGACAAGAAGTACCAGATGAAATAAAGTAAGATAAGAAGACCAGAGTTGCATCTTCTTTACATTATAAAATGTTATTTATATTGTTTTCATTATTGAATGTAAGTAAATTTTAAAAACTTTTTCTTAAAATAGCAACAACGTAGTTTGTATAAATGGAAGAATGAAATATATATATATATATATGTTATAAACTTGTACCTGGACACACGTCAATGGAAGAAAAATACAGGAAATAAGTATAAAATAATTTTACATTTTCCATAGCTTCAAAATAGTTGGAGGGCCGGGGATTTAGCTCAGCATTGTAAATGCCTGCCTGGCAAGTGTGAATTCCTGAGTTTGATCCCTGGTACAAAAAAAAAAAAAACTATAAAAAAAAAATAGTTGGAGGTAGCAGGAAAGAAGGGAAAGGGAAAAGGACAAAAACAGGAATTAAGGTATCTACTTTACATGCACCAACGTTTCACAACAAATATAAACATTATGTAGTGCAAACATGTATGAATAAAAAATTTTTTTTTAAAATGCACTTAAAATTTATAAATGTTTGTTTTAAAATGTGTGAAAATTAATGATGATATTTATAATATTAAATATTTTACAATAAATATTTATCCAATATTATATTGGAAACTAAGCTACTTTTGATCACACTAAAAGGTAACTGTCTTGAAAAACTACAAAATTAAAAAAAAACAAAATTTAAAATTCTCACTTTCAGATTTATCCTTTTAATAACAAAGTCACACCCTATTTACTTGAAAATATTAAATCTTAAATTTTAAAAGTAACTTCAGAACCAAATCCAGGAATCTACAAAGTAAACTTTGGTAAAGCAATTAATTTAGGGCCTCTGTATTTTGAAGAAAACTAAAGTCCATTTTTTAAGGTAAATATTACACACAACATTAACTACTTGAGCTGTATTACTTCTAGATGATGTCTTTAAACTTGCACATGTATAAACTGGTTGAAGCTACAGTTTTTATTGTTGTTTTAATAGTGACAAATTAAAAATCTAGAACACAGATATCCTGCAATGTCATTTAAAGCGTAAAAAGTTCTACACTTCCTATTTAGATTGTACCTGTCAAAATGTTCATCTTTCAGCCAGGAATGATGGTGCATCCCTCTAATCTCAACAGTCTGGGGGATTGAGCCAGGAGGATTGGGAGTTTGAGGTCAATCTGGACAAATTAGCCATTTAGCAAGACCCTCTCTGCTGGGAGCCACTGAAGCTGGAAATTGACCACACATGCAGGGCTGCTGGCAAGGCTGGGGCCTGGCTAACCTGAGAGCAACGAGTCTCCAGCCGCAAGCCATGTGAAGAGGCTGCTTCAGCCCAGAAAAACACCAAGCCCCTCGACAATCCAAGGAATGGGTTGCTAGGCAGCAGGATTGAAATTGGCATCATCCTTCTGAGTGTATAAATAAACGTGCTACAGTGGTTGAGCAGTTCCTTTCCTCCCATGGGGAGAGTAAGGGTTGCACCTGACCCCAGTTTTTGTCTCTTCATTTTCTCATGCTCTCATAGTCCTTCACCCCAAGAACCTCAAGAGCCACATGGCTTGTGGCACCTGTCTCAATATTAAAAAAAAAAAAAAAAGAAACACTGAAGATTTAGTTCACTATGAAGGCCCTAAACTCTATCTCAATACACGAAAAACTTCAAAATTATTTTTTAAATGAACTTCTAGTGCAAATAAAAATGTGTTTATTAAAATTAGTAATTTAAGTCTAACTCAAGTACATATATTTCTCATATTTTGTTCAAATACATTTATAAAAGTGGTGTAGGCATTACAAAGCACAGATTTAGAGTACTATTTGAATATTTATTGAACTGGAAAACACATTACCATCTCTAGACCTTGCATCTTTTATGAAAGTAAACAGACCAAAGAGAGTGTACGTCTATAATTTTGTTGTTTTCACGCTTTATTTCCACCATTCATTCAATTACTCATCGAATTATTGAGTACAGAATCTATCAAATAAAAAAGTAAATTAGATATAATATCTTCCCAAAAGAAATACACACACGTGTGGGTAAAATTCATGTGTATGTAAGAGTTTGAAACATAATATTACAGGTTATGTAATGAAGACATTAACTATGAACCACAAAGGGAATTAGGTTTTTCACAAAACTTGAAATATCTGGAATGCATCTTCATAAATATGAAGATTCCAAGGAGAGAAAAAATAGGAGAAACATTTCTGTAGTTTAATTGGAAGAGGTCTAGAGGGAACAGGGGTCTGGAGTTTGGTGGTCCTATGAGGAAGTTTTTAACTTCAATATAACGTGACCTCTCTAACCATTACAAAAAGCACTGGCCCATAAAGCCAAGTGTGACAGTTAATTTTATGTGCAACTTTGACCAAACCATCTGGTGCAATTTATGGAGTTAAGCATTATTTCTGGATATTTCTGGGGGAGATTAGTGCTTGACTTAGTGGGCTAAATAGGGCAAATGATATCCTCCCCCAGTATGAGTGGGCCTCTTTTGGTCTGTGAAATAGTAAAATAAAAAAAAATGGGAAGAAATTTGAATTATCACCTTGCCTGATCACATGATTTGGCACATTGGTCTCCTGCCCATGGACTGCACCTCACACCATTATCTCTTAGTTCTCTACCTTTCAGAATGGGACAGAAATGTATACCAATGACTTTCCTGATCTGCGACTTTGTAAAAAAAAGTCATAGGATTTCTTGGACTCCAAACTCATAGGAGACAAAATATTACAATAAATCTTACTTTATTTAATTTATTTATGTTTAAGTCATTTAATTGTTAATTTAACATATAACAAGTATCCAGTGGTTCTGTGTTTCTAACAAATACACCAACTCAAAATAATGCCATGTCTGTTGTCACAAATTGGAAAGACTATCAGACCAAAAGTTTTCCTGGTTAACTTTATTTAATTTTATCCTAGTTCAGTCATGGTTTCACAGTAAAACAGTTACTTTTTTCCTTGTTTTCACCATCAGCTTGCTTGACCTTTGTTTTTCTCTTTACATTTTCCCTGAATCTAGGTGACTATTATTTTCCATTCTAATAACTGAGTGTCTGACACCACGGGAGTAATTAACTCAGTTTTACAGATGAATGCCACTATAAATGCAGGTCCTTCCACCTCAGCTAAGTCCTTCATGCCTCTCAGCCACCACTCCATGTTATTTTTGTCAACTTTCCCAATCGTTGACTATAGTAGTGCTGGCGACCGATGATGCATATGCTGCAATAGCCACACAGAGCCCTTTCTGTCAGTACACCAGCCTAGCACTCAAGCATTTGACGACAGTTGTTTTCTTCTAACATAAAACCTTAGTATCTGAGTTTAATTGCAGTGTTGGCAGTTTTTGATAAATAAGTGGGTTTTGGGTTGCAGTTCAGGCACTCAGTCTCTAAAAAGTTCACCATCATTGGCCTATAGAATCTTTTTATTGAGTTATTCTTAAGGTATAGTTAGAGAAGCCAACACAGGTGTTTTTGTGAAGTCACCATTGACATGAACAAATTGAACAGAATCTGTACTACAAAGTCCACAAATTCACTTAATTTATGCTGATTTACTCATTCATGGAGTCTTTACTCACGGAGATTCCTTGAATATTGACTTTCGGAGATTCACAAGGCCTATGTTTGTTCTTTTGATAATGATCATCACAAATGCAATTCTTTCTCAGATTAGGTAGGAAATGAAACATATCATTTCTTTATACATATTAAATCTATTGTTTGAAATGTTATAGTATAAACGTAGAAATGAATTTTCTAATCATGTTTTTTTCTTAGATTAACTGAACCATAATCATCAAATACTGAGAAAAGGGGGCGTGACCAGTGAGTTCTGCCTTGCCGAGCGGCTTGGGACTTCGCCAAGAGACTGGTAGGAGTTTGTGTCCATCCCCCATCGGCCACAGACCTTTGGGGCGTCCCTGGGGCCCTGCCTACCTGCACCCCACCCACTCACTGGGAGCAGTGTGGCGGAGGCTGCTCCGGACCTTCCGGGGCGTGCACAGACAACCCCACCTAGCTGTGCACCTGGGGAAAGGGCGACCAGACCCATAGAAATCGGCGCCCAGCCCCTGTCGGCCACGGACGTTCGGGGTGTCCCTGGGGTCCTCCCAGCACCCCGCCCACACGCCTGGGGCAGCCCAGCGGCGGCTGCTCTGAACCAGGCTTAAGTTGGGGGTGTGACCAGCGAATTCCACCTAGCCCTTCAGTTTGGGACTTCGCCAGCAGCCTGGTGGGGGCTTCAGTTTGTGTCTGTCCCCCATGGGCCCAGGCCATTCAGGACATCTCTGGGGTCCTGCCTAGGCTGCACACATTCACCCAGAGTGGCCTGGAAGCTGCTTCTCTGGGCCTCACTTGGGTTGGGGGTACATACAGTGAATTCCACCTGGCTGTGCAGCTTGGGACCTTATCAACAGACAGGTAGGAGTCTGCACACCTCCCCCATTGGCCTGGGAAATTCAGAGCTTCCCTGGCATCCTGCCTGGGCTCTGCCCAGACACCACCCAGCATCAAAACAGCCAGAGTGGTAGTCTTGGCTGGAGCTGAAGGTGTGCATTGCGAGTAGTACCTAGCCTTGGCACTTCAACTGTGCACGTAGAATTCACCTCCCACAGTGGAATACAGGAAAATGACAAAACGAAAGAGCAAAATGCAGTCTTGCACCTCTAGTCCTTCCAAAACAAGCCAAAAAGACACGGACACAGAAGAAAACAAGAGCCACACCCCTGAAACTTCTGAAACGATAGCAAATGAAGTAAAGAAACAACTGTATGAGACTTTAAAGGAACTGAGGAGAGAAATGATTTTCCAGGTAAAACAAGAGATGATGAATGTAATGAAAGAGATGATGAGCACATCTAAAGAAGATATAGTTGGAAAAATAGAGGAACACTGCAAAAAGATGGAGACCTTGAATGAAGAATACAAGAAAGAATTAGAATGCATGAAACAGATTCAAAGAGATATCCAGGAAATCAAGAAGGCCATCGAAAGCTGGCAAAGCTGCCTCAATGAATGTGAAAATAGAATTTCAGACCTCGAAGACATGATGGCAGCTAGTGAGGAAGAAAGGAAACATCTTTTTAAAATAACAAGGAATCAGGAATTAGCAATTCAGCAGTTGCAAGATGACGCAAAGAAAAACAATATAAGACTAATAGGTGTAAAAGAAAAAGAAGGAGAAAACACAAATGAAATAAAATCACTATTTAAAGAAGTCATGGCTCAAAATTTCCCAAACATGGGAAAAGAAACTGACATACAGATAAGTGAAGCATATAGAACTCCAACTAGCCATAACCAAAATAAATCAACACCCAGACATATAATTATCAGCATTCCAGAAATTCAACATAAGAACAGACTATTAAAAGCTGTGAGAGAAAAGAAGCAAATCACCTGTAAAGGAAAGCCCATGAGAATTACAGCAGACTTCTCAACACAAACAATGAAGTCAAGAAGAGCATGGAGTGAAGTATTTCAAGTTCTAAAGGAAAACAACTTCCAACCCAGACTGATGTACCCTGCAAAACTATCCTTCAAAATTGATGGAGGAATAAGATACTTCCATGACAAAGAGCAGCTGAAGAACTTCATGACC